>CM060947.1:154201574-154246574 GCA_030765055.1 Mantis religiosa
GGTGCCCAGGTGTTTGTGTCGCCCAGGAAACATGTTGGTCATCCGAAAAGGATTACAAATTTAAGTGACTTTCATAAGGACGTTGTACGTAGAACTGTGTTCGAGTTTTATGACCAAGGTGAATTTCCAACTATACAGAAAATAACTTGCGCTCTTAGAACTAAAATTTCATGCACTGGTTCAAAATCATCGACTTTCAGAGTTTTGAGAGGATTAGGATTCAGGTACAGAAAGACAAATGATGGGCGTCAACTTTTAATGGAGAGGAGTGACATTGTTGCGGCAAGATTAAAATTCTTACGCAAAATCCATAAAATTAGACATTCTGGTGCGAGACCTATCTTTTAATTAGATGAGACATGGGTAAATAAAAACCACACTCAAAAGTCAATATGGTAAGAGTCCTCTATAAAGGGTTGCATAAAAGTACCTGTTGTAAAAGGCAGTCGGCTCATAATTTGTCATGCTGGATCTGCTAAGACAGGGTTCCTACCAGAAGGCAAATGGATTTTTCTCTGCAAAAGTATCCCAGACTATCACGAAGAGGTGACAGCTGATACATTTAAAGAATGGTTTCTTAACAGATTCTTAAATTATTTAGGAGGGGAAAGAATTATTATAATGGGTAATGCACCGTATCGTTCGGTTATTGCAAATAAAATAATGAATTCGGTCAGCAGAAAGAACGAAATTGTTGAATGGTTACAACAGAAACAGAAACTAAAAATGAGTTATTGCAAAGAGTAATTCCGTTTAAAAACACGGAAAAAGTGTATCAGCTGGATTAACTTGCAATTGAAATGGGGCACGAGGTAATGCGCCTCCCACCTTACCACTGCCAATATAATCCAGTTGAGTTGATGTGGGCTCCTCAAATAAAAAGGGGGGGGGGGCTTGCAAACAGAAATGATACTTTTAAACTGACGGACGTAACGACGAGGTAACACAACAGGACTGGGAAAACTGCGTAAGGCATGCAGAGAACCTTCAAGAAGACGATTTTAAGAAAGAAATACCACGTGACAAGATTTTGGAACTTATAATCATAAATTTGCAAGACTCAGACGATGAAGACAGTGACAATGACGAATTGTCTATTGACTGAAGTGACACTGACAGCCTAGTGGATGAGCCTTTGGCATTTCCATTGGATTAGAAAAATAGGTAATTCATAAACTGTAATTATAATTATAGTATTTAAAAATGGGACATTTGTGTGGGACATCGATGTTATCTGTTTCTTCAATTTTTTTCCAGAGTCTTTAGCATAGTCAGTAGTTCTGTTTGATTATTTGTACATGTGCTGTGAAATTTATAATGGAGTTGGTAAGTTGGTTTTGCTTAATTGTAGACAATAATCCCTGAACCTACTCCTAACTCGCTCTTACTTCCACCTGTGTAGATGTGGATTGTGTACTTTCTATTCTCTATTTTATCCTTAATTGTGATCTTATCAGCTGCAGGAGGCCATTTCCTGTAACCCGGTGGTAAGTCTAGTTGATTATTTTCCCCATTTATAATTTGTGCTCTTTCAATTCCTTTCAGAATCAGGTAACGTTTCGATATCTCTTTAAGTTTAATTGTTATAGGTGTCATTTCTGATAAAACACACAGTGCCTCGTGCGATGTCGCCTTAGAAATTCTTTACACTCTTTTAATCTTGATTGCATTGGATTCGTATTTTAGTGCCCCGATCCAAATTGGTGCTCCATATGAAATTGTAGGTAAAATAGCGCCTTTGTAGATAATCTACGGAACATCTGATCATCATCAGAACATCATTTAATCTCCAATTTATTTCACCTAACCTAGAGAGCTTACGCATTTTAGTGCATTTATTGGCCACATATTCTACATTTTGCTTAGATCTGAATCGCGAATCAATTACGATTCCAATTTGTTTCATTGAGTCAACCTGCTCGAGCTTAGTACTGTTTCAATAAACATCTAGGTTCTGTCTGTTTTAGGCTTTCTCCTAGTAATAATCATAAGTTTAGATTTGTCTTCATTAAACGTAAGTTCAGATTCTTTTGCTCATTGTGAAATTTTACGTAATTCAAATATTTGCTTTGTTTTCTAGCTCGAGATTGTTTCGTCCTTTGATAAAGATGACTAGATCATCCGTGAATGCTGTTTCTCTTGTGTCTTCTTTATAATTTAGTGTTAACACTGCACCATATTGGGGCCACGCCGTGGCTCAGTGGTTAGACCGCTTGGCTCCCACCAAGGCGGCCCGGGTTAGATCCCAGGTGACCGCAAAGTGAGATTTGTGGTGGACAACACGGCGCTGGGGCGGGTTTTCTCCGGGACCTCCGGTTTCCCCCGTCATCTCATTCCACCGGTGCTCCATCTTCATCTCATGTATCATCAGTGTCACCGCCTGCTGTGCCGTATGTAGTAAAAGCGGGCGTTAAACACTACACATTTCATTTTGCATCATATTGGATGTTCCAAGGAGCTGGTCCACAAGAAGAACTCCGAGGACACCATTTCCTTATGTCCCTTATGACGATTGTTCTGTTGGAAATAGAGTACAACTTCTATCATTGTGTAACTTTTAGTCAGCATATAAAGGCTTTCATGGAAGCTGGATTTAATGCTCTCAGAACGTTTGGCCACCAGGCAGATTCCAAAGCTCCTTTCACGTTAGGACTGACAATTGCAACATGCTCTTTCTTTTCCTGACACTCTGTTACAAATTGCTTCAATGTTATAGCGGCATCTACTGCTCCGTTTTGAGGTATAAAACCGTATTGTTTGATACTGAGCATGTCCCGTGGGTTAAGGTGATGCATTATTCTATGGCCGAAAGTTTTTCTAGGACCTTCGCAGAACGTTGATTAGACTTGTTGGTCCATATTTTGACACATCCCTGGATGTTTCTGTGCCTGCTTTCACGATAGGTACGATGATAGCCATTTTCCACGTTTATAGAACTTACCATTTTTCAAACAACTATTGTATATTTCCGTCAAAGAGAGTGCCACCTGCAGATATGCCACCTGTGCCTGGAGATTTTCCCCAGTCCTATTTTGTATAATCTCATATGCTTCTTCCTTAGTGAATGTTTGGTCATCATGGGTGTTAAGAGGTAGTGGTCATAACATAAAGTCACTTAATATATGTCATATCAAAATAATATTAGGTTAGCATAGACATTCTATACTGATTATTTGGCATCGAAAGGAAATACGCAGCTATTACATCAAAACACATTATAGTACATAGGGCATACATATAATACGACGTGTTTGATGGACTAGAAATGTAGCTGAACGGAGAAACAGAAATATGAGGCCCCTCAAGGTTGAGAATACAGGTCGGTCGGCTTTCTTCACAAAAAAGCCCACCCTTAGGAACAATACCTGCGAAACATGTGAAGGCTCGGTCTGCCGCCATGTGCTCTCTTTCAGGCCAATACGTACGTGATCGATACAATGCAGTTCTAGATTATTCGAATTCCTAAATTTTCGCATTGTACGTGCTTCGGAATTAAGCAAGTGGAGGCTGTGGGAAACTTTCTATCAACGTTCGGTCATGCGCACATACAAAATTCGTACGATGGTTTAAACTCGCAATGGAAACCAACCAATTACAGTTTAGAACCTACACACGTGATTCACACAAAAATTCAAAATGTAACGATAGAGGGGGAAATCCAGGAGATAGTGGATCCGTGATTTTGATAGCTGACACTCTCTATCTCGGTCGGGGTTTCAAGAAACCACGCCGTACGTATCAGCGCGGCAAGAGTACCTCGAATGCACAACACATGAACCAGTGCTTTTGATAACAGAAACATTCTCTCTTGGTCGGGGCGTAGCGAAGTCACATTATACGAGGGCTATCCAGAAAGTAGATTACGTTTTGGTCTGTTTCCGCTAGGGGCGGGGCTAGCGCGGCCATCTTGGGGTCAGAGCGTTGCGCAGCTCAGTCGGCATCTAGCCGTGCTAGTGAGAGGTTCGTGCTGTGCTCCGTTCAGATACTGTGACGGTTTGAAATGTCTGCGTTAATTGAAAATCCCGCGAGCTGCGAGGTGCGTACAGTAATAAGGTTTCTTACTGCAAAAAACTGTAAACCGATAGAAATCTATCGGCAGCTTTGTGAAGTGTATGGGGACAACATTATCACTGAAGGTGGAGTGCGTCAGTGGGTCATCAGATTTAAAAATGGCCGAACCAATGTTCACGACGAAGATCGAAGTGGGAGACCCAGCATAGTGACTGCCGAACTTGTCGAAAAAGTCGATGCTAAAGTCCGTGAAAATCGAAGGTTCACAATAACGGAACTTTCTTTGAGTTTTCCACAAATTTCGCGAAGTTTGTTGCACGAAATCATCAGCGAAAAGCTTGGTTACCACAAGTTTTGTGCAAGATGGATTCCAAAAATCTTGACAGAGGACCACAAAAATCAGCGAATGGCTGCAGCGTTGAACTTTTTGGACGTTTACCATAAGGATGGTGACTCTTTACTCGATCGCATCGTTACTGGTGACGAAACATGGGTGAAACACGTGAACTGTGAAACGAAATTGCAATCAATGCAGTGGGGGCACACAAGTTCTCCCCAAAAACCCAAGAAATGCATGCAAACAATGTCGGCAAGGAAGATGATGGCGACTGTTCTTTGGGACAGAAAAGGTGTGATTTTGGTGGACTTCCTGGAAAGAGGCACTACAATAAACTCTCAAAGGTATTGCCAAACTCTCCAAAAACTCAGAAGAGCCATTCCAAACAAGCGCAGAGGAATGTTGAGCTCTAAGATCTTGTTGATTCACGACAACGCCCGGCCCCACACGGCAAATGTCACTCGTGAAGTTCTTGAATCTTTTAAGTGGGAGTTGTTTCCTCATCCGCCGTACAGTCCCGACCTGGCACCGAGCGACTTCCACCTATTCCCAGCAATGAAGAAGTGGCTGGCTATGCAGCGTTTTGATGACGACGCACAGCTGCAAGAAGAGGTAACGAAGTGGTTGAAGGCGCAGGCGGCCGAATTTTTCGACGAAGGAATTTCCAAGCTCGTACATCAGTAGTATAGAATTGAGAGAATCAGCACAGTGTAGATAAGATGTTGAACTCTCCTCTGTGTTAATATATGAGTGATGTAGAATGCTCATTGATTTAGAACTCTCCTATATGAAAATCGAGTTGTAAAAGAAGGGGAGTGTTGGCGTAGTGCCGTTCTCCCCTGTGCAGTGAGATGTTTTTGAGGGTTGGGATGATGATGATGATGATGATGATGATGATGATGATGATTGTGTGTGTGTGTGATGTGTAATGTGTGATGGGTGGGATGGGTAAGGGGGGGGGTTCCGGGGATGTTTGAATTAAATGTGAATTCTTTTCGATGTGTGTGTGTGCTTGAACTCTCATGTATGAATATCGAAGTCTAGGGTTCGATATTGTGATGGGGCGAGGTGGGTAACGGGGGGGGGGGGTTCCGGGGATGTTTGAATTAAATGTATTGATAGTAATTCTTCGATGACTGTGCTTGAACACTCATGTATGAATATCGAGTCTAGGGTTTGATATCTATTACGTTCAGTGCTTCGATGTCTGTGCTTGAACTCTCATGTATGAATATCGAGTGTAGGGTTTGATATCTATTACGTTTAGTGTATGATATATGATGTAGTATCGTTATTCTTTAGATAAAAGAATATCGAGAGAATGATTAGGTATGTTTACTGGGAGAGATTTATGAAAATAAATGTAATAAGACATTCTGGTAAGGGGTGTTCCCTATGCAGAATCTCTCCTTGAGCTATTGTATCCAAGAGCTATGTAAAGGTTAAGAAAAGGTTAAATTCCATTCCCACATCGAGGTACGAGAAAATATAAATCTATTCCACATTGATGAAGTATAAGAATGGAAATGTAAATCTATGTGAGAGGGTCGCATGACAAAGAAATGTCCCCTCTAAGCATGATAAAAGTGGTACATAGCAAATGCAAATCAAAATAAAAGCACTACCCATCTCTTTAAGAATGATAAAAAAAATATTGAGAGAAAAGTATAAGAATGCAAATGTAAAGCTGTTTGAAAGGGGTTTCATGATAAAGGAACGCACCCTCTAAGCACGATAACTTAAAAAGAATATTCCCTCTAAGCATGATAAAAGTGGAACATAACATCGAAAATAAAATAAAAGCACTAACCATCTATTTAAAAATGATTAAGGTAACGAGAGAAAAGTATCTCATCTTTAAGTAGATATGAGTAATACAAAACTGATCAATCAATACGATAATATATATACGCAAGTAGGGGTCTATAGTGTAGATATCCTAACTATTCATGGCAAGGTATCACCCTCCATATAAAAAAATTGTCTAGAAAATCTCCCCTCAGTATTACGAATACTCCACTGAACGTCATCCCCCTTGGTATGTAGGTCAGAGAAAAAAAGAGTTAATCTCTCCAGACTGGTGACAGGGGTGATCAAAACATTCCTATTGCTGTAGCGAAGTCTAACTTTGTCAAATAACGTTAGGAAAAAAAAAGAATATATTTTAAAATTAAACGAATGAATCTATATATTTGTATGAATGATGAAACAATACTATGAATGTGTTAGTATACCAAATGTAAAAAAATCAAATGTTCAGACAAATATATTTTGTACAAGTATGTGTGTGTAAAGAAATGTGTAATTATATCCCCCCCTCCAAGATGTAGGGAACGAATCACAGTTAGTGTGCGCACGCAACATGGTGTTTGGGAAGGAGAGATACGGTTGGAGGGGGTGTAAAAAATGATGAACCTATATAAAGTTTAAACTATGATAATAAAGTTACTAGTAATATGTTTTAACTCATAACGTAGTCACAACAACTTTAAAGTCATAGTGTAATATGTAGACAGTAACAGCTCTCCCGGAAGGAGGAGGCGGAGCCTCTCTCAATAAATACCCCGGCACGGATGTGTTAGGAGGCAGTCGAATCTCTGGAAATATGGATCCTACAGGTAAGATAGAAAAGTTGTATATTGTATTTCATTTTTTATCTCTGTTTACGAAGAGTGTTGAAGTAATAGTGATTCGTTTGTGCTTATATGTTTGTTTCAGATCATGAGATGCTCCAGCTAAATCAACTAGCTGAAGGTGGAACACATCTTCACACAAAGAAACTACGTGAATTAGACCAGTCCGTTCAACACATCATTCGATCCGTCAAAACCGTGAAGACCAGATATGGTGAACGGGTTGTCGTCGAAACATCAGAATTCCAAGTCTTCCTCCCGGAGAGATTCAAACACATGACCGCAGCGCAGAAAGATCTACTAAATAGTGGTGACTGCATACTCCAATACCATGGCGAGGAAACACTAGAAAGTGGTTTCAAACGACATAAATTGTCTTTTTTAAGCAGCCCGTAATGTCGTCAAAAGGTGAGTACAATTATTGAATAAAATTTCATAAAAAAAAAGTGATTATGTAGTTACTTGCATGTAAATGTGAAATCGTACATGTTGTATTAGAACTTAAAGTGTTAATTATCGCACGTCATGTAGTATTAGTAATTGAATGTAGTTACTTGCATGTACGTACATGTTGTATTAGAACTTAAAGTGTTAATTATCGCACGTCATGTAGTAGTAGTAATTGAGAGTGAACGTTGTAGGGTTAATTTGCATGTGTAATAATTACGTACATGTGAATATCGTAGTTCAGTTACGTTATTTCACATGCATGTTAGTTACGTTTGTTTGTTACACGTAAAAGTAACGTTGTAGGTGAAAAAAGAACGTTAATTTATATGTGTAAAACGTACATGTGAATATCGTAGTTCAGTTACGGTATTTTACATCTATATGGTTTACGTTGTGTGTTTTTATCATTTATGTAGGGGAGAGAGCATTACGTAAAACAGTTACATACTATCTGAATATTGTAGTTACGTGATGATAGCAATAATTGTAAAAATACATAATCATTATGTAACTATTTTCATATGTAAAAGTTACATGCATGTTACGTTCTACGTAAAGTATAGAGTTTACGTAAAATTGAGATTCATACATGTAAAAGTTATTAACATGTATGTTATTTCTGTTACCACCTTACATACATGTAAATCAATGTTCCCGTATGTAAAGTTAATCGAATGTTGTAATTGCATTTTTCAGAAACGGCGACAAGATGCTCCGATACTGCCACTGGACAACCCTCGATTCAGCAAGAGGAAACCTGTTCGAACGTGACCCAGGCTGAACGATTACGATGTAATCACAGTGAGTCAGCATTCAAAAACAGATTATGTACCTATGAAATTCACAACTGTGTTAATATACTTGACCCCGTTATATTCTTAGCAGAATGCAAACCTTTAATTTTGAATGAAATTGATAAGGGCTTAAACATGTATAAATCAGGTCTTAAGATAGGATCCTGTTTATCCTGTCAATATGTCATAATATCACAAGAGAGCGATAATATTCATACATTTAACTTTAACAGTAAACTTGAGGTGATATTGCAATCTACAGATAAATCTATATGGTATGAAGAGAAGATTGTACAACCTATACTAGATCATATGGATAATTTTGAATCGCGTACCAGTTCAAAAGCTTTATACAGTATTGAGAAATTAACAATATATGTGACACAATACGATTCATTGAATGCAGGGATGTATACTGAATTACCCGACTTTATAAAATCGAAGAGAGCTGTTATTAACATTCGTAATACTGATAAATATTGCTTTGCATACTGTCTGTTAGCATCCAAATACCCAGTAGAACGTAACAAGAATCGACCCACCTCCTATAAAAGATATGATTTTCGTAACGAATTTAACTTTGAGAATATAACATTCCCCGTATCATTGAAAGATGTAGAAAAATTCGAGAATCAAAATTCAAATATTTCAATAACGATATACGGTGTTGAAAATAAATCGATTATTCTCTTATATCAACCAAGAGAGATAAAATCACATCATGTTAATCTTTTAATGTATAAAAGACATTATTGTCTGATAACAGACTTGTCACGTTTGCTAGGAAAGCAGCTAACGAAACATAATGGGCGAAAATGGTTATGTAACAATTGTAACTTGTATTTCACATCAGAATCACGTTTAAATAGCCATAAAAAGAGGTGTATGATGAATCAAATTATCAGAATGCCCGAGGCTGGTAAAACTGATCTCGTTGAATTTAACGCATATTCGAAATGTCTAAAAGTTCCATTCGTGGTTTATGCAGACATAGAATGTATCTTACGTAAGGTAGATTCGTGTCAAGATGTATCGAGTAAAAGCTGCACACGTAGCATTCATAAACATGAAGCGTATGCAATTGCATTACATTTGGTCTGTAGTTATGATAAAAATTTAACACGTTTCAAATCATTTGAAGGTCCATATGCAATTGAAAATTTTCTTAAAGAATTAACGTTAATTGCAAATCAGGTCATTAATATATATGCTAATAAAATTGAAATAAGTATGAGAGATGTGGATGAGCTAGAATATCAAAATGCAACACGATGTCACATATGCAAACGTGAATTTCTTAACTCGTGTATAAAGGTTCGTGATCATTGTCATTTGACTGGAAGTTACGTTGGCCCAGCTCATAAGTACTGCAATTTAAATAGGAAAATGCCAGGATTCATACCAATATTCTTTCATTGCTTGTCAAAATACGATGCTCATTTCATAGTAAAGAAACTAGGTTACGATACGGAACCTATCAACTGTATTGCACAAACTTCTGAAAATTACTTATCCTTTAGCAAAAGATATACAAATTCGAATGGAATGAGTATATATCTAAGATTTCTGGATAGCTATCGTTTTTTGGATTCAAAACTTAGTAACCTTTCGGATATGTTAGAAGCAGATGATTTTCATTATACCAATAATATGTACACGAATCCTTTGCATAGACAACTGATGAAACGTAAAGGTGTCTTCCCGTACACGTATGTGGATTCTATAGAAAAATTATACGAGAATAGTCTACCATCCAAACATCAGTTTGATCATGTAAGCGATGAGGATTATAGTCATGCTAGAACGGTATGGAATGAATTCAATGTTAAAAATCTGGGTGAATATTTAAATATATATCTTAAGTGCGATACATTAATACTAACGGACGTGTTTGAACGCTTCCGTGAATTAAGTATCGGTTTGTACGGACTCGACCCGTGTCAGTATTACACACTTCCCGGGTTAGCCTATGATGCAATGTTAAGAACGACTGGTGTACAGATTTCATTATTAACAGATAAGACTATGCTAGATTTCTTCGAAAAAGGAATACGAGGTGGAATTTGCACTGTGTCCAAACGGTATGCAAAGGCGAATAACAGATACATGACTAGCTATGATAACACTCAACCAACTAATTATTTAATGTACGTTGACTGCAATTCTCTATATAGTTATACAATGGAAAATAATAGCTTACCATACACTGATATAAGGTGGCTAACTGATGCTGAAATTAAATCAATAGATTTTATGTCTATTACAAGTGATTCTGACGTGGGATATGTGTTGGAAGTAGATTTTAAATATCCACAGGAACTTCATGATATACAAAATGATTTGCCATTATGCCCTTTGAATGAAATCGCGCCAGGTGATAAGTATACAAAATTGCTAACAACATTGAATGATAAAAATAAATACGTATTACATTATCTCAATTTTCAACAATGTGTTAAACTTGGTTTGATTCCATCGCGTATACATAGAGTAATAGGTTACAAACAATCTAACTGGATAAATCCTTACATTGAACTCAACGTTCGTAAACGTATTGAAGATAAGACGAAATTTGGTCAAAATCTATGGAAGTTAATGAATAATTGTGTTTATGGAAAATTTATAGAGAATGTAAAACGTTATAATTCATTTCATTTAGCTACCAGCTGGAAACGAGCGCGTAAATTGTTAGCTCGACAGACATGCATAAGGTACGTGATTTTTGATGAAAATTTAATAGGTATAGAATTGGTCAGAGATGAAATATTGATGAATAAGCCAATATACATAGGACAAGCAATCCTGGATCTATCCAAACATAAAATGTATGATTTTTATTATGAAATTCTGAAGAAAAAATTGAAAGATGTAACTTTAATCTATACGGACACGGATGCTTTTCTCTTTGAATCTAGCTGCGATATATATGAATTTATTAAAACCAATATACATTTATTCGATACATCGAATTATCCAATGGATAATGTGTATGGTATTCCGTTAGCAAATAAGAAAATTTCAGGATTATTCAAGGATGAGCTAGCCGGTAGAGTGATGACTGAATATGTAGGGCTGAAATCGAAATTATATAGTTATCGATATGATACTGAAGTGATTAAAAAATCAAAAGGTGTAACAAAAGATTCGATGGGATTCATAACCTTTGAACAATATCTCTCATGTATTACACATCCTGACACTATACATCGAAGCATGCAGACATGTTTCAGAAGTTATAAACATGATGTTCATACTATTGAATCTAATAAGATAGCTTTAAGTGGTATCGATACAAAACGATACATTCCCAATAATTCATTTTCAACATTAGCATGGGGACATTATGCTATAGAAAATTGTCAAGTGTAAATTTCTTTTTCTTTTCTCAATAAAGCATAGATTCAACTGAGTTAAAAGGTATTACTAGGCCACGATAATAACATATTACTGTATTTCAAAAAATAAAATAATTGAGTTTCAAGTATAATTGTAAAATGTGTTACAACTGAGTTAAAAGGTATTACTAGGCACATGATAATAACATATTACTGTATTTCAAAAAACGAAATAATTGAGTTTCAAGTATATTTGTAAAGTGTGTTACTAATTACATGATAATAACATATTTACTTCATTTGAAAGATAACGTGTTGCTTTTTTTATGTTTATGTTAGGGGTGAAGGAATATTTTTTCCTATTCATGTCGTTTTGAAATGTTAGATAGCAGAAATCAATGAAATGTTAATTCAACTATAATCATGTATGATTTTTTATTAAAATATATTTACTAATTATATCAAAATGTTATTATCATGTCTCCGTTAAGGGGTGAGGGGAGATTTATATATATATCAATGTGAACTAGCATGTACAAAGGCTCTTATTTCAGCTATAATCATGTATGATGTTTGTTTAACGTATATTACTAATTACTTCAAATTGTAATTATCATGTTTACGTTAAGGGTAGGTGAATTTATATATACTCAATGTGAACTAGCATGTACGTTATGTTAAAATCTCTACAATTAAATGTTAATTCAACTATAATCATGTATGATTTTTTTTAAAGTATAAAAATGTTATTATCATGTTTAAGTTAAGGAGATGTGAATTAGCAGTTACAGAAGATTTTTAAAAAAGTATAAAAATGTTATTATCATGTTTAAGTTAAGGAGATGTGAATTAGCAGTTACAGAAGATGTCAGGAATCAATGTGAACAAAAAAAAATCAAACACAATATATCATTAAAATTATATTTCTTTATTGAGTTGTGTGTTTTTTTATTTATACAATGTCCACCTCATTAATCCATTCACGGGTAGGAAATCCTAACCATTTCACCAGAATCCTATCACCACGACGTCTGATGATCCTTTCAACTAAATACGTGTCTGGATATTGAGTTTTCTGTAATTCATAACCGTAGAATGCTCCTTCAATCAGTTTACCCTCCAGATCCTCGATGAGATAGGTCAATGGATGTGTCCTTTGCACTGTACGTATCCTAAAGACTTCAACACTCCAATTTGGTAGATAACCTTTCTCCATAACACCTTTATGCTTAGAAATCCTCACGTAGTCACCAACACGATGAAGCCTAGATCTTCGCTTCTCACGCAGACTTCTATCATATTTGTAGACGCTGAGCAGGAGAGAATTATCACGAACTTCTACAGGCTTCATACGAATCGTTCGATGGTAAGTATTATTGTAGGTATGAATAATTCTAGGTAGTATGTTTATCCATTGATATGAGCCTTGAACAATAAATTCCTTATGCAAAATCAGTTTGATCGTTCTTATTAAACGTTCCACTGCAGCAGCCTTAACGTGTGTGAATGTACTGTAATGATTAATATTATTACGATTCATTTTTATAGGAGGTGGGTCGATTCTTGTTACGTTCTACTGGGTATTTGGATGCTAACAGACAGTATGCAAAGCAATATTTATCAGTATTACGAATGTTAATAACAGCTCTCTTCGATTTTATAAAGTCGGGTAATTCAGTATACATCCCTGCATTCAATGAATCGTATTGTGTCACATATATTGTTAATTTCTCAATACTGTATAAAGCTTTTGAACTGGTACGCGATTCAAAATTATCCATATGATCTAGTATAGGTTGTACAATCTTCTCTTCATACCATATAGATTTATCTGTAGATTGCAATATCACCTCAAGTTTACTGTTAAAGTTAAATGTATGAATATTATCGCTCTCTTGTGATATTATGACATATTGACAGGATAAACAGGATCCTATCTTAAGACCTGATTTATACATGTTTAAGCCCTTATCAATTTCATTCAAAATTAAAGGTTTGCATTCTGCTAAGAATATAACGGGGTCAAGTATATTAACACAGTTGTGAATTTCATAGGTACATAATCTGTTTTTGAATGCTGACTCACTGTGATTACATCGTAATCGTTCAGCCTGGGTCACGTTCGAACAGGTTTCCTCTTGCTGAATCGAGGGTTGTCCAGTGGCAGTATCGGAGCATCTTGTCGCCGTTTCTGAAAAATGCAATTACAACATTCGATTAACTTTACATACGGGAACATTGATTTACATGTATGTAAGGTGGTAACAGAAATAACATACATGTTAATAACTTTTACATGTATGAATCTCAATTTTACGTAAACTCTATACTTTACGTAGAACGTAACATGCATGTAACTTTTACATATGAAAATAGTTACATAATGATTATGTATTTTTACAATTATTGCTATCATCACGTAACTACAATATTCAGATAGTATGTAACTGTTTTACGTAATGCTCTCTCCCCTACATAAATGATAAAAACACACAACGTAAACCATATAGATGTAAAATACCGTAACTGAACTACGATATTCACATGTACGTTTTACACATATAAATTAACGTTCTTTTTTCACCTACAACGTTACTTTTACGTGTAACAAACAAACGTAACTAACATGCATGTGAAATAACGTAACTGAACTACGATATTCACATGTACGTAATTATTACACATGCAAATTAACCCTACAACGTTCACTCTCAATTACTACTACTACATGACGTGCGATAATTAACACTTTAAGTTCTAATACAACATGTACGTACATGCAAGTAACTACATTCAATTACTAATACTACATGACGTGCGATAATTAACACTTTAAGTTCTAATACAACATGTACGATTTCACATTTACATGCAAGTAACTACATAATCACTTTTTTTTTTATGAAATTTTATTCAATAATTGTACTCACCTTTTGACGACATTACGGGCTGCTTAAAAAAGACAATTTATGTCGTTTGAAACCACTTTCTAGTGTTTCCTCGCCATGGTATTGGAGTATGCAGTCACCACTATTTAGTAGATCTTTCTGCGCTGCGGTCATGTGTTTGAATCTCTCCGGGAGGAAGACTTGGAATTCTGATGTTTCGACGACAACCCGTTCACCATATCTGGTCTTCACGGTTTTGACGGATCGAATGATGTGTTGAACGGACTGGTCTAATTCACGTAGTTTCTTTGTGTGAAGATGTGTTCCACCTTCAGCTAGTTGATTTAGCTGGAGCATCTCATGATCTGAAACAAACATATAAGCACAAACGAATCACTATTACTTCAACACTCTTCGTAAACAGAGATAAAAAATGAAATACAATATACAACTTTTCTATCTTACCTGTAGGATCCATATTTCCAGAGATTCGACTGCCTCCTAACACATCCGTGCCGGGGTATTTATTGAGAGAGGCTCCGCCTCCTCCTTCCGGGAGAGCTGTTACTGTCTACATATTACACTATGACTTTAAAGTTGTTGTGACTACGTTATGAGTTAAAACATATTACTAGTAACTTTATTATCATAGTTTAAACTTTATATAGGTTCATCATTTTTTACACCCCCTCCAACCGTATCTCTCCTTCCCAAACACCATGTTGCGTGCGCACACTAACTGTGATTCGTTCCCTACATCTTGGAGGGGGGGATATAATTACACATTTCTTTACACACACATACTTGTACAAAATATATTTTTCTGAACATTTGATTTTTTTACATTTGGTATACTAACACATTCATAGTATTGTTTCATCATTCATACAAATATATAGATTCATTCGTTTAATTTTAAAATATATTCTTTTTTTTTCCTAACGTTATTTGACAAAGTTAGACTTCGCTACAGCAATAGGAATGTTTTGATCACCCCTGTCACCAGTCTGGAGAGATTAACTCTTTTTTTCTCTGACCTACATACCAAGGGGGATGACGTTCAGTGGAGTATTCGTAATACTGAGGGGAGATTTTCTAGACAATTTTTTTATATGGAGGGTGATACCTTGCCATGAATAGTTAGGATATCTACACTATAGACCCCTACTTGCGTATATATATTATCGTATTGATTGATCAGTTTTGTATTACTCATATCTACTTAAAGATGAGATACTTTTCTCTCGTTACCTTAATCATTTTTAAATAGATGGTTAGTGCTTTTATTTTATTTTCGATGTTATGTTCCACTTTTATCATGCTTAGAGGGAATATTCTTTTTAAGTTATCGTGCTTAGAGGGTGCGTTCCTTTATCATGAAACCCCTTTCAAACAGCTTTACATTTGCATTCTTATACTTTTCTCTCAATATTTTTTTTATCATTCTTAAAGAGATGGGTAGTGCTTTTATTTTGATTTGCATTTGCTATGTACCACTTTTATCATGCTTAGAGGGGACATTTCTTTGTCATGCGACCCTCTCACATAGATTTACATTTCCATTCTTATACTTCATCAATGTGGAATAGATTTATATTTTCTCGTACCTCGATGTGGGAATGGAATTTAACCTTTTCTTAACCTTTACATAGCTCTTGGATACAATAGCTCAAGGAGAGATTCTGCATAGGGAACACCCCTTACCAGAATGTCTTATTACATTTATTTTCATAAATCTCTCCCAGTAAACATACCTAATCATTCTCTCGATATTCTTTTATCTAAAGAATAACGATACTACATCATATATCATACACTAAACGTAATAGATATCAAACCCTACACTCGATATTCATACATGAGAGTTCAAGCACAGACATCGAAGCACTGAACGTAATAGATATCAAACCCTAGACTCGATATTCATACATGAGAGTTCAAGCACAGTCATCGAAGAATTACTATCAATACATTTAATTCAAACATCCCCGGAACCCCCCCCCCCCCCGTTACCCACCTCGCCCCATCACAATATCGAACCCTAGACTTCGATATTCATACATGAGAGTTCAAGCACACACACACATCGAAAAGAATTCACATTTAATTCAAACATCCCCGGAACCCCCCCCTTACCCATCCCACCCATCACACATTACACATCACACACACACACACACACAATCATCATCATCATCATCATCATCATCCCAACCCTCAAAAACATCTCACTGCACAGGGGAGAACGGCACTACGCCAACACTCCCCTTCTTTTACAACTCGATTTTCATATAGGAGAGTTCTAAATCAATGAGCATTCTACATCACTCATATATTAACACAGAGGAGAGTTCAACATCTTATCTACACTGTGCTGATTCTCTCAATTCTATACTACTTACATCGCTACGATAAATTCCTTAATTTGAATGGTGACTATGTCGAAAAGTAGTATTTAAGTGTGGCTTTCATCTGTATATAATAAAATTTGTTTCCTATACTTTGTTTACTTTTTATTCCAAAACGTAATCTACTTTCTGGATAGCCCTCGTATATAAGTGCGGTAAGAAAACACCAAATACACAGTACGCGTAAAGAACTCTATCGTTACCGCCAAACACATCACACGAGTCTGCAACCAGCAACTTTCCAGGTGGCGAGTGAGGAACCTGATTACAATTGTGAATAAATCGAGGTGTTTTCTTCGCTAATCACACCACACCAGTCAGGACGTATCCCACACCCTGAAACAGAAGAGAGTCCATGCAGAACGAACCCCGAGGAAAACCCCGACCTGTCCAGTACACTTCCTACATCCGTAACCCTCACATGTCACCTTTCCTACGTTATGAGGTTTTGAGTGCTGGGAGGACTCAACCTGGTTCCAAACGGCAGAACCGCCTCATGTGGTTTCAGCTCTGATTTGTTTATGATATTCGTTGTCATTCTGTTCATCTTTTGGTGCGAAACTGTCTTTCATATAATTTAATGTGTCCTCCAGGTCGGTTTTCTGCAATCTTGATATGGTGGAACTATTTTTGATCTTACCAGATAACAGCTTATGAATATCATTCCATGGATTGGTTGTTGTAGCGGTATTGCAGTATTCATTCCAGGATCTCCATTTTTATTTCTTAACTCTGTTACACTTTTTTTCCTTTTTCTTATACTATTTTCCTGTTTCTGCGCATTTCTTCATCGTCTCTAGTCCTCTGATATCTCCTGCGTATGGCATTAGCTTTTTTTTTCTAATTCCTGTAAGCTAAGCGAACCAACAAGAATTTGATTTCTTATTTAATATATTAACCGGAGCCTCTCGAATTTTGAAGGACTGTTTGCAAGCTGCTGTCATTGCTTGCTAAAGTTAGCTACTTCCTCGATATCTACCATCTTAGATATTATTTCAACTAATCCCTCATCCAGTCAATTAGTCACATGTTGTTGACACAGGAATTGCTCTTTCAATTAACTAATTGGATTATTATTTAAAAGTTTGTAGTCATTCTTGTTTACAATATATGCCTTAATAATTCATATCTACCATTAAATGTTATGGTCTTGTGGTCTGATGTTCTTTCTTTTGTGTTGGATTATCAACTGTGTATTTGTGTTACCAGTTGATTATTACTTAAGGTCAAGTCCACGTTACTGCTCCCTCTTGCAGCCTCGCAAGTCAGTATTCCAATGCCCTCGTTCATAACGAATAGCTGAATCTCCATACTAAATTCTTCAATAATTTTTCCTCTTCTATTAGTTACAGCATCATGCCACAATTTTGACTTTGAGTTACTCTCGACAGAAATTATCATTCCTTTTCCTTTTACAAAACCGAGTATATGTTCTAATTTGGTCAAATCTTTTAATATTATTTTCTATATTTAAGTTCGTGCAGACTGCAGTAAAAGTTTCAGACCCATGCTTTATTTCTAGTAATATTGTGTCTCCATCAGATAGTTGATTTGTCATAATTGAAAATATTATTTGTTCAGAACAAGGATTGCTGCTCCCTTTTTGGGTGTGTGTATGTGTGTCGGTATGTCGTTATGCCTGTCTGTCTCTCTGTCTTTAGGTATGTAGGTATGTATGTACGTATGTATGTATATACGTGGGTGGGTGTTTGTGTAGGTGACCAGGTGGCCGGATGGGTGGGTTGGTGGTTAGTTAGATAGGTGTGTGTGTGTGTGTGTGTGTGTGTGTGTGTGTGTGTGTGTGTGTGTGTGTGTGTGTGTGTGTGTGTGTGACTTTTTAAATTATTTTTTCTGCAGTCTCCACATTACATTGTGTAATACTACGTGCACGATGGTTCTTATGCAGACTACTTCATATACATTTTAGGAATTTACAAGCTGATTTACTACTAGTTATTATATACATAACTTTTTGTAGTTTTATTAACAAACACTTGAAATTCTTTAGCGTATTTTTTCATAATTTCTTGATTGTTCAGAGACCAGTGCCCCCAGCTCTTATCACACTGTTCCAGAAAGCGTGATAATTGCTATTATGTTGTGCGCTTTCATACTCCCTTCTCTTATGCCACTTTTCATTGTGCTCTTCGGTATAAGTTACTTTGTAAATCCCAGATCTGTACTTGATGCCACCTCTTTGGCTAAATGATCCGCAAGCTCATTTCCCAGGATTCCAACATGTGCTTTAAACCATATGACATGTATCGTCCACTACTGTTGTTGTAGGCTACGTAATAATTTATGGATCTAATGTATCAATTTGTTATGGTTGGTTTTGTGTCTTAATAGATTTATGGTTAATTTACTATCTCATGTACTGCGACAATTTTGTCTTATGAGTTAATGTGGTCCAAACCCTTTATTATGCTCTGGGCCTGCAGTATCGCTAGCTGCTCAGCTTGATTATTTGAGAATTTCTTGTATAGTTTATATCTGAGCTGATGGACTTATTATCAATGTATATCATTTTCCCTGCACCAACTCATGCTTCGCTTTCGCTGCTGTCTGTATAGAAGAGTATTTGATATCACTCGTCTTCATTCTTTTCATCTATCTGCATAGTGTTCGCTGAATGGTACCATTCTTGTAATGTTTCGATTTATTCCCCTTTTTGGGTTGCTCTTCCTCTCATAATATTTTAATATTTTGCGATCTCTGCAAGTTCTAATTTTATTGCGGTGTACCTGCGTCGAAATTTAATGCTTCTTGCGTCTATATGCTTTCATTATTTTAATATTTATTAGCCTTTTTACCCTATTGATCATCATAGTGTGTTTAGTTCGTTAATCCAGACTGCAATTCCATACGTTAGAAGGGGCAGGATAGCTCCGCTGTATATTATTACTGTATAATAATAATAATAATAATAATAATAATAATAATAATAATAATAATAATAATAATAATAATAATAATAATAATAATAATAATAATAATAATAATAATAATAATAATAATAATAATAATAATAATAATAATAATAATAATAATAATAATAATAATAATAATAATAATAATAATAATAATAATAATAATAATAATAATAATAATAATAATAATAATAATAATAATAATAATAATAATAATAATAATAATAATAATAATAATAATAATAATAATAATAATAATAATAATAATAATAATAATAATAATAATAATAATAATAATAATAATAATAATAATAATAATAATAATAATAATAATAATAATAATAATAATAATAATAATAATAATAATAATAATAATAATAATAATAATAATAATAATAATTTTATAATTATTATTTTATAATTTTATAAATATATTATTATATTATAAATATATTATAAATATTATTATCATCATCATTATTATTGGCGTTGGATTTTACCACAGCATTCGGCCGAATCCATCACGGTTATCTATGGAGTGTTCTACGACGTTTTGGGTTCTCTCCTTCCTTTTCCAATGTCCTACAATAGCACTATGCAATTACATATTCCTGAATCCAAGTAAACGGCTTTTTCATGCAGCCAGTGCTTATAGAACAGTCAATTCATCAGGGATGCCCGCTGTTGATGATCCTGTATACTATGTGTATAGAATTCCTGATAAGAGGATTAGTCTCTGTACACTACAGGAGAAGAAACCCCTTGAACCTTGAGAGACTATTTGCGTATGCGGATCTTGTTGACTTCGCAGTAATTGAACCAACGTTATTGCAGTATCAGAGTGCATCAGGGGCATTGATCAATTACAATATATCTTATCTCCTGGCCTTGAATAATTAGACGATAGAGGAGGCACGGTTTACACACCAGTTCGTCTTTAAAGTCCTAGGTCTGCTTTTCACATTCGGGTTGCAGAAGCTGCTCGCACTAAACTTGAGCTAACTGTTAACCACTGTCTACATACATTGACCTTGCAGTTGACAAGGAATTTGAATTTTGTGCGGAAACTCTGGCATGTGAATACCTTTGTGCTGGCGAAGCTGTGGTAGGTAAAGGGATGATGAGGGAGTATTGTCTTTAACTGAAAGCGTAACAGCGATGTTAGCATCCAAAATCATATATAAGGAATTATTACAAAATTTCTTGACTGTGGCGGCGAATGTTCTCAAACACCCAAGTACTCCATGGAAGAATATATGAAAACCCTTCGACTATCGTTAATACCGTTGGACTGGACAGTATCCTTGTATCAGTTTGTAAACGAAATCAACCCCATGGAAGCCATGAAATATAAACACAATATAGTGCCTGAGCCGTGGTGTAGACATTGTGGACAAGTGTCTGGAAATGGACCAAGGAACAGACGGGTTCTGATCGGTGTCATGTCAGAAGATTCTGTAACCTCAGTTTTGTTATCTTGAAACTTGCAGAAGGGAGCAACAGAGCACACGGGGATAAGGTTGACTTTTGGCTTCTACCATTACTCAGACTTTAACAGACTCTATATCATGGCTAAAGGCAGAAAGATACCGAATGAAACGACACCCGCAAATATGGAAGCTCCTAAATGAGCATTTGGACTTTAATTTAAAAGAGATTTCAAAAAAATAAAAGCAAAACAAAATTTAAAATTAGTAAAAGTTAAAAGAAAATAAAAAATGAAAAACTAGACATTAAAAAATGAAAAACGGAAGAAAAACTTTAAAAATTAAAAAAACTATCTTCCTAACCTTCCCGACCTTGATCCAACTTCCAAACACAAGAAGCAGAATAACAAGTATTAGAAAAATAATACATAAAAAGAGGCAAAATCAGAACGCATAGTGATGAGACCTTGTGAAGGAAAACCAGTAAGACAAAGCAATAAAATAAAACAGGAAACTTTTGAAACATAAACGAAGTCTATGGTTTCATCCACAATGACTCCCCCATAGCAATCAGACACTTTTTCCTTGATTCTTTGTATGTCTATTTGGTAAATAGGGTGAGGGGATGGTTTGGTCAGTGGGTCGGTGGCTGGGTCAGTGGGTGGGTGTCCGTTCGGGCTGGCGGGTATGCATGCATGTATGCATGTATGTTTGTGTGTGTGTGTGTGTGTGTGTGTGTGTGTGTGTGTGTGTGTGTGTGTGTGTGTGTGTGTGTACCGGTGCCGTCCTTAGTTTATATAAAGATGTAAACAAAGCGGGAAAACGTATTAGTCCGCCAGCAACTATGACTGGAGGGAATATTCGCGCTGTTTTATCCATAACGTGGCGAACATGTGCACTGCCAACGAACTTCTATCAAAGCTTTGGTTTTGCTGTTTTCTTTGTTCTGAGTAGCTATGCGATAGTACTTTTACGTTAACATTAAATGCATGGGTGTGTGTACTGCGCAACATATATAATTTTCCTTTGTAAGTTAAAAAATGACTGAATGCTTAAAACAGTTGTTTAAATATTTGCTTTCATCACATAACACCACCTCATTTATAAATTAAAAATTTAAGCACGGGTCTATCTGTGGAATAACAGTACTAAATAACTACGTGTAGCCACTTTGGCAATGACTTGATAGTTCAGCTGGAATGCAAGTGAAAAAAGCGTAACTAATTGGAATGTGACAACGACAATTCCTTAAACAACGTTCACTTCCGAATTTTCCTTTGTTAATCCCTGCACTACTGCTATATATCTTCAAGCTCAACAATTACATTTTTTTTTCAGTTTCTGTCACAAATTCAAAACCTATACCATGAAGAATGGTGTAGAAGGTCATTTCTGTAAAGCTATGCAATTTGGGATTATTATTTACTGCTTGAAGCACTTTTGTAATTGTTGATGGCTCGTTTCTTTCAAAGAAGCTCAAACAGCACTTTTAATAATAACTTCATCGCATTCACCTTCCACAACTTTTTCGATGTTTTTCTGGAGTACAAAGCTGCCCTTTTTTCACAACTTCGTTTCGTACTTCGTGCTGAAACAGTGCTTTAGTCTACTGAAAAATTAACTCATTCATTGATAAAGTCGGGTATTTTTCACGCAACTTGCAAAACACGTTCAAATATTTGTTTTTCACTACTTTTTCAAGATTTCCCTTTTACCAAATAAAATACTAATTAATTACTGTTTGACTGTTGCATCTGTAATAATGTGAAGTTGTTTGTATCCTTTGTATTAGATTTAAAGTATTTAAAATGATAGGCGAGCTATATTTTTCATCCGCAGAGACATACAAGGGTAAACAGCTAATTATATGGCACACGTACACGTGCTTTGTTTATATCGCCATATAAACTAAGGACGGCCCCAGTATAGCTATGTAATGTAGGTAGGTAAAGTAGGTAGGTGGGTGGTTATGTGGGTCGGTAGGTAGGTAGGTAGGTAGGTGGGTGGGGTGGTTATGGGTAGATGGGTAGGTAGGTGAATGTGTTTTGTGTGTACGTACTCGTATGTACTTATGTATGTAAGGATGTATCTATGTATTGTGCCCTGCGCCGTGGCGTAGCGGGCTAAGGCAGCGGTATAGCACCGGTGCCCACTCAGTATCGTGAGCACAGTGAGGTGCATACGATGGGTAAGCAACCCTGGTCACGAAAATCAACGTTCCGGCTGGGAGATGTCAAGATGCTGACCACATCTCCTCCCCATATCGGTTGGATGATCGTCCACCTCTACCGGCGTAAGTGGGTGTGAGGCTGGCAGTCGGGTTGGTAGTCCTTGGCCCTCTTACGGCTGTCGCACCAGTGGCTAAATTTGAAGTTAATCTATGTATTGCGATGTACGTAAGTGCGCGCGCGTCTTTGGAGACTACCTTTCAAACACTTTTCTCAAATCGGAAGTCGTTATGCATTATTTTTATATCCTGTTCCTACAAGGAGTATGAAGTATGAAAGCTATCATATCGCTTAAAACAACTGTTTTCTGCTATTACTATTCTACCTATAAGAAACTAGGTAATGCAGCAAATTCTGTATACGTTTATCCTCACATGAAATAAATAGAACAGTCGACATTTCAAAGAAGAGTTTCTACATGAGTAAGGGCTATGTGAATGTAACATATATCTTTTTGCATCATTTGCCTATTTTTTTTCTAAATTTACACCATATTATATTTAAAATTGAAATCTGAACTTTAAATGTTTGTAATTTATCTCAAATTTATGTTACTTTTAATAGAATTAGTTGTCCATAACAATGTTAATAGATCAGTATTACTCATTGTTATTTTATTTCCTTAACTTCTTGTTCATGTTAAAAATTAGAAGTTAAAGTTTCGCATTTTAATAATAAGCTCAAAATATTCCTTGTTTCCTTTCTGGTTAAAAGGTAGCTGTACAATATATGTATGCAGATCCGTTTAAGAAATCCGCCCAGTGGGCATATATTTTGCACTCAGACACTCAGGCCGCGCCATGACTGAGTGGTTAGACCGCTTCACTCTCACCAAGTCAACCCGGGTTCCATCCCAAGCGACCGCAACTTGATATTTGTAGTGGACAACACGGCGCTGGGGCGGGTTTTCTCCGGGAGCTCCAGTTTCCTCCGACATCTCATGCCACCGGTGCTCTATCTTGATCTCATGTATCATCAGTGTCACCGCGGTAGTAAAAGCGGACTTTAAGCACTACACACTCAGACATTCAGATATATGACCTTACGGCGCGCCATACAGAAATGGAAGATTTAATTTATTCCAGTAACTTAAGAGCAGGATCGTATGCATAATAAGCTTAAAACATTAATCTAATATTTAGACAACAGATAGGTAAAGATGAGCGATCTATCAATACAAATAGATGACAATGCTAATGAAATAATTTGTTGACTAATTCTTGCAGAATGTGCGTCTTTAAATATGCTAATACTGGAGTTAATTGAACAATTGTTTTGCATTATGCAATGACTGCCGTGTATCTGAATCAGAGTCAACAAAAAGTGGGCGAGATTGCTATGCGAGTTGATTTGTAAGCCGTAATACATATTCTCAAGGTGACTTCTTTGACATTGGTGTTACCGCCGGATATTTTGCTCGCAACCAAGCGTGAAGTAAACGGAGTGCTAGCATGAATAGCAATTAGGCAATGTAAAACCGCCACATTTCCAGAAAACTGATTACAGAGGAAGGTGCATTACGCAACTAAAATGTTTTTTACAGAAATGCCTTTTTTGCAACAGTGTCCTTAGGCGAGGTCATGATGACTTTGATGAGAATCCTTTTCTTTTCCGTCTGCTGCAACTGAAACGGGTAACAGGTTACAATTATAGAGGGGCGCTTATGAGGAGGTAAAGAGTTTTAGAACTCAAATTCCGAATAAGTCCAAGCATACACAAAATTTGATACATGAATATAAGGTCGTGGACAGTTCCGAATTGTCCACAGGACATGCTAATTTTTGGCATTCTAGAGAAAAGTGGTAAGACAGTGCAATAGATTAATTGCTAAAGCACAGAAGTTTAGGCATTATAAATTATTAAAATAGGCTGACATAAACATACTATTATGTCTTATTGCTAACCACTCACATAAATCGTACAGCTATTTTTCTGTTACAAATGGTAATTAAAAATCACGAACTTCTCATGTACTGTACACTATAATGAGACTAGTTTTGCAAATAGATAACTTGCATCTTCTGCAGAGTTGTTACTCGCTGTTCTTAACGTTACTGACTGTAGAGGACAGATTGTTATGTCTTTCATTACCATCCTCTGAAAGTAGAACGAACTTATTGACAGAATCGACCTTTTTTTTAATTTGCGTCCTCCAACGTTATGTCTTATCGGACAAAGAATGAAATGACATGACACTCAAGTGAGCCCAGATTTCATGGAGCAGAATCTTGGCCCTTATGTTTCTCCATGGTGAACTCATTACTGAAAATATAAATTAACTGTAAATCTATCATTTAATTCGAACACATATATTAAAACAGACAGGAGTCAATTGTTAATAGAACTGAAGTATTATTCTCATCAGGACGTGCAATAAAACATGCATTCCATAAATTAGGCAGTTATGTTAAAAGGACCGAAAAAAGTAAACAAATAACATAAATAACATAAAGCGTGTAAGGCATTGCAACTACAAATAGTTATGTAATATTGCACAAATTCGCCTTCAGATTTCAAATCGATCTAAAAAGGATTTAAACAGTATTTTTGAAATTCTGAGCTCTGAGTAATAATAAATCCAAAACCACAGTTCCCAAATTTTTGTGACTGGTTACATTTGCCACAAATAAGCCAACACTTTTAAAATTTAATGTTCAATTTGCAACTTCAGTTACACAGCACAACTGACAACTTTATAAAGTAGCATCCTTTCTCAGCTTCGGTCTAAGTCAGCTATTTACCGCACTTCCATCGAATAGAAGTCGATTCATAATAAGTTTAGCGATTCTGAGACATCAGAATATCTTCCTACTCGAGTAAGTCAAGTGATAGGAGCTGGTTCTGCTTTATTGCTGTGAAAACCTAAGTTACGATGTTAGTCTGATTATAAAGCGCACCGTGCGTACCTACAAAGCTTTACATTTTCTAACCATATATTTGCTTTGTTACTGCTCGTTTGGTATGTCACTTCTTTGTTAGTGTAGAGATGGTGCCATCTCCTCTCAATCGCGTACAGGTGTAAGCGAAACGAAAAGTCTGAATACCAAACTGGTTATTTATGTCTAGTTTTCTGCATTATCTTAGAACGATACGGCAGAAAATATTTTAAAAATGCCCTTATCCAAAGCTACCCTTTTCACATGAGTATCGCTCTGACAATAGACTTTGAAGTCATTCTCATAAGAATTGATTTTGTACCTAGAACTCGTATACCTTAAGAGATGAACCAAAAATGTCCAGCACAAGAAACGTACACAGCCTTTTAAAACACACATTGTATATGAAACATATGGTTTTCTTTCTTTTTTTTTTGTTGTTGTTGTAATTTTACGTCCTCCAACGTCGTCATATCGGACAATGGGTGAAATGATGCTCAAATGAGACCAGGGGTTCATAGAGCTTAGAGTTACCCGACATTCGTCTTTCAGGATAAGAGAAAACCCCGGAAAAAACCTTATCCAGGTAACTCACCATGACCGAGATTCGAATTCGGGACCTCTTGAACGTGAGGCAGACTCTCTACCACCACGCTACCGAGGCGGGCTCAAACTTATGTGGATGTTAATCATGTTCAGATATTATTTTATTATTGATATGTTTATATATATGATCACCGAAAAAGTCTGCAGCAGTTTAAAAAAAATAATATATTCCGTTGTAGTTGAGATAAATCGGAATTTGACCTGCAAATTAATCGGGATGTCGTAGAGATTTTTACATGTGACTTGAAATACCTAAGTGGGTAATTCAAATTGTTACACAAGCGTTTACATCTTCACGCTTACAAAATGCAGTTCAGACCTCACATTAAAAATATGGATCGACCGAAACGTGTTCAGTTCGCAAACGACATGCGTAACAAAGTTGACGATGACAGATTTCAGAAACGTGTAATCTTCAGAGATGAAGCTACATTCCATGCCAAAGTTTGTGTCAACTGGCATTGTTGTAGAATTTGGGGATCTGAACCACCCAATGAAATTTTTGAGTATGATAGATATTCTGGAAAAGTAAACATGTGATGCAGTTTGATGCTTTGCCCTGCGTTTCTTATGTAGCATACAATCACAGGGCGTGTTTATTTAGGCATGCTGGAACAATAGATTTTACCCCAAGTAGAGCAAATTGAAGAGGAAAATAAAGTAACATTATTTCAACAAGATGTCGCGCATCTACACTTTCCCCTCAATTTGAGACGCTCTGCATGCAAGATTCCCTTACCGGTGGACTGATAGGCCTCCCAGAAGCCTCTGCTTGAAGCTCCTAGATCTTGTTGCGAGGATACGTAAAACATTGTTTAACACCCTCAACATAATCCCATCAGAAATTTGTAACATTTAAGGCACAAGATCACCGATGCTGTTGCAACAATCACGTCTGAAACGATCCAGCTGTTGGGCTGAAATCGACTATCGGTTGGAGGTTTGCATAGCAACCAACTGAGTACACATAGTGACATCCAATAGTAAGGGGGGGAAGTTTTTAGTTCGTAAATTTAACAAAAAGTACTCGTTTTATTTTTTGAATTTTTGCAACCTTTTTCGATAATTCTGTATAATATGTACATGTATGTATCTACTTAATAGTTCTAAAATGTAAAATTGCTACTCCCTTTCCCCTCTCCAATGATCCAAAAAGCCACCATGCAGAGCTACCTTTTAAGACATTCGACATCTGCATTTGCCTTGTATAAAAGCTGTTTGGTTAAGCTGTTAACGATCAAATATAATATGCCGTCGATTCTTGTTTTGTAAGTCGTCTGTAAAGACTGAAACACGGGATCTAAACAACATAAAGACAATGTTAGGCATATTGAGCACAAATTGAATGAAATGGGACATTTTCGCACGCTGCCTGTTTGGTTCCGGTTGAGGAGATTTGATGTGGCGAGTTAAGTGGAGGCTACTGAAATTCAAGGGCAATGGTAGCCAACGGAGCATAACATTATCTTGGATCCTGTTTTACATACAAGATGTTAACATATGGCATTTTCTAGTCCATTTAATTTGCGATTTTTATTTCGTTCTTTACTTGGCAGTTTTATTTCTAGTTTAAGTAAATCTAAATTACCTTCTTAATTCGTTATGTTGCTTTATTTTGTATCTCATTATTTGCGCTGAGAAATAACCAAAATTATTTTTAAAAAATCCAGTAATTAAATGGTTTAAAATCTATTAAAACAACTAATTTAGCCTTGCTCATGCAAATTTATTTACGCATAAAGTGTGTAAATACACATTAACACTGTTTAAGTAAACTTTGTTGTGTATCACAACAAATATAATTCTTCTGAGTAGAATAATTGTTTAGTTATGAAAAGCTCAGCTCCATCGAACAAATTTTAGTCAATTATTTTTACCAAGAGAAAGTTATTAAATAGTTTTTGTCATTAATGTGTACCACTCATGAGTTTAAAGCCAAATGAGCCTATACAGTCAATTTAGATGAATGTAATATTGTGCCGCTCTAGCCCATTCTGTTTGCAATACCAAAAAGCATGTGTATAATAATAAACAAACACGTAAGTAAATGAATAAATTAATTAATAATAACTGCAGCAGCGATAGAAGTGGCGGTGGCGGTGGTATATGTGGGGATTCATTAGTGCTAAACGGTCCCCACAATTCCACCTTAAAACCTTTTGTGCTATCCCTATCTCCTCCCCGTAGGGGAAGGGATGCGTCCCTTTCAGCTGCCAAAGTGCGGGCGCTGTGGAGCCCTAGCACTCGTGGTACCTCTGACGTTACTAGAGGAACCTCGGGCCGAACATGCCGAGCCCCTCCCGAATGGGAGCTGTTCGGATTGGGTTGGACTCGAGGGGGCAGTGTGTTCCCGTCACCCACGGGCAATTGGCTACCTCTGGCCAGGCCATCGGCCGCCCGGAGGGGGTAGAGGGTTGCCTCATAAGTCCCGTGAACTAGCCTGCAGAGCTAGTAGCTGGTGAGCTAGACACTGGCGGCCCTACCAAGGTTTATTGGTAGCTGGTTCATTAAGGACCGGCGCGTAATTGGCGTATCCACTTCCGTCCTGCCTGCCGTGTGCAGGCGGGGGGGGCAGTTTATAAAAATAGGTACTGTCCTATGGTAAATAGACCCGAGAGGCCCGGGTTCAGGTCCTACGGGGCCTGGACTAATGGGAGTAGATCCTCACATTAATTAATTATCCCTATCTCCTACTAGGAGTCCAGTAAAATGAGCACTTGAAGAATACCCGAGCTTAAACTCCCATGTCGTAAGTTGGAATCAAACTCCAGAACATTCTCTGACTGAGAACGAGAGATGTCCTGCTTCAACAAACTGCAACGGCAGTGCTACTGCTTAACCACTTCCAATTTGGATTTTAGCGAATTTTGTTCTCAGCACCAATGTCTTTTGCTTTTCAGTCTCTTTTATTTTCCTATATATTTTATTTCTACTCTTTAACACACTGAACCAGTACTCACTTTCATTTCATTAGCATGCGAAATAATTCAATTGGAAATGATAAATATGAAAACATGATGAGCTGGAATACCAATAAGAATAAACAAGCTGGTAGAAACCTTAAAAGATATTTAGATGCACTCTGTTGAATAAATAAAGTACAGAATCTGAAAAAAAAAAAAAAATTAAATACTACCTACCTCAAGAATGACAATAATTTTAGATTCAAAGAATATTAACAACAATTAATAATAAAAATAAAAGAAACTAAAGACTAACATAATGCAAATAGTGATACGTGGTTGTTGAGAATACCGAGAAAAACAATAGGTTCTCGACGGAAAAAAAGGCGTTGGCAGCCATATCGACACACAAGAATGATTTTAAAAGGTACAGATGTGTTAAACAGATGTGGCAGTGAAGGAGAAAATCTCGATCACTGTAATCCAATACGATTTGGTAAGCTACCAACTCTCGGGGGAAAGAGATGAGGCTAAAGGAGACACAGGCCGGCAGAACACGGGTACAGAGCAGAGCCATAGAAACGTTCAAAATCCTAAATTCTACAGATAGCCGCTCGGCGCAACAGCAAGGGGAAGGGCGGTAAAGCGATCCTGGGCACCGACATGCAACTGTATCAGCTGCAGACAGGGAAGATCTACACCGCGCAAGCATCCGCATCACCTGTTCGCAAATCCGAAGGATAGCCGTGAAATAAAATGATGAAGGAAAGTAAAGTAGCTCCTGGATTAGAGAAGCCATCCTAGCATTTGTCTAACGACAAGAGAAAATCTACGGAAAACCCATCGGTGATTAGCCGACGGGAATCAAGCGTGAAGTCCACGAAAGCGGCCAGCAGAGGCATCTCACTCGGTGTGTTAAAGAGAATAATCAAGTTGCCTAAGTACAGAAGTGTATTAGTACATTTTATTTTGTAGTAGAGAAGAACACCTACCACAATTGTATATTACAGTTACATTATACGCGTGCAGGAAATTTGATAATAAACAATAAGTAAAATAATTTAAAGGTACAGAACTTAAGTCATGACATCCAAATTTGTTACAAATTTATGAAAAATCATTCTCTAGGTGAGAAAATACGTTCAACAAAGAAGAAAAGTTAATAAATAATAAATTATTTATTTGATGGTAAAACAAACCCACACCGTTTTATAATTTAAAAGATAAAACCCTGAACCTTATCCGTCGCCACGAAGATCCTCTACCTACAAACTATAAGTAGCACATTAAGTAAAAGCCTTTTATATCTCATTCACCATACAATACTGGGTCTCACCCCTTCAGGACTTCACTCGTAGTATTGTTTTTATAGGACGACTGCCTCTTTGTCCAAATTTCCACCTGCTTCAAAGGATGCCGCACGTATCTGGGACTTAACAGCACAACGTCCTTAAAGTTCTTGAAAGCTTGATGACAGGGTCATGGCCCGATAAGAATTTGATAAAACTCTTCCCAGGGCTATATGTGAATTTAAATGTTTGCTCCACTCTCATTTTGATTGTGAACTCCCTCCCAGGTTTCTTCTCTTTTAGATTTACTCTACGCCGGACCACCAGAAGAACGGTATGAGAAGGTGCTTCATATGCTGTTAATATGCTCTCGTAGTCGATTTGTTTACTACGAAATGTAGGTGTGTGAGCACACAAGCGGGAGACAACAATGTGCACACCTCACTAAACCACATTATGATATTCCAAATCACTTTCCATTCGCGCAGTCCAATATCAAAAGCCACATTTATTATATCCGCAAATAATGCTATGGGTATATCAGTGACATAACCTGTCTTTCGGCAGGCATTTTGCAGTGCAGGCTTATACTTTGCCACAGAAAATTGATCGTGAATCACAGAGTGAAGGTTGACGATGAAATACCAATCTTCTTCATTTGTGGTTTATCACATTATAGTGTTACACAATCAGCGATCCCTCTAACGTAGAGCCTGTATGACCGAAAGAAATAAACATTAGGGGACTAGCAATATTTTGTAGTTTTCAGTGGCAATATGTTCAGCACAATATACGACCAGGACAGCAATCACACAACAATAGGTTATTTTCACTTACACATGTTCGCCAAGGACTGAAGTCAGAAAACGTTTCATGTGTTCTTTAATTTTTTTTTTCCCCCCACTGTTGCTTGACTCCACATGATATTTTCCTGGACAAGTTCTTTCAATTTGAAATAATTGGGTCGAAAGTGCCTTATGTCTCTTGAAAACAGACATACAACTTGTTTGCTAGTCTACCTGTAATTGATAAACCCCATCAATTGTTAGCTGTGGGTAAAGCTATTTATATCCTGCAGCACAAAACAGTAGGTTTTTCTCTATAGCCTTAAGAGGATCGATAAAGGAAATCGAATCTTTGAAATTCTCTAAGTCAACAATTTTAGCTGCTTCTAATACCCACATTTGCAGAGGCCTGTAGTGAACTGTAGATTGATACATCCTTGCGTTACCAAATTGCAACATTTCATGCTCTTTAATAGTTGTAAATGCGACAGTCTGTTTCTTTGAAACGAACTGCTGTTCGCCGTTTGCTACATAGATACATAAATATATAATTTGATTTACTCCTTAATGCACTTATAACATCTAATTAATTTTCTATAGGAACTGAAGCCATGACAGAAATGGTCTTCATAAATATCCTCTACCACGCTAACATCAATATATTCTAATGCTATAAATCAGGGCCTCGACTTTTCGGATGGAGGAAGTTCGTGCTTCCTTTGACTCGACTGCTCCTGTATAATGAAAATGAACTTCGTGTACTTCTCAAATAGTCAGCTTCAGATTCTTCTTTTCCTTCAAAATCATCTAGCCCAACGTCATGTATTTCAATGGCATCGCCATTATGTTTCCGTATTACTATGTGATATAATACATGTATCTTTGACATCCATATCCGTGACCAAGAGCATATTCAGCACTTCGTCACCTTATAATATTCGGATCACATTTTTAGGATTAATTCTCTTCATGAAATCACTATACACAGACTACATAATAACCCGTGCTAATACTCCGAGAGTATTATGCATACTACAACTATAACATTCACGCAATTAGAGCATTGGTTAATGCAGCTACAACATCCTAATGTATCTAGCAGACCATTTCTGCATTTTTGTGACACAGAGTACTATTGTTTTAATGATCGCTTGTTACTCTAAGCATATATTCGTGAGATTTCGAGCGTTCGAAGTCCCTTATCAATGTGGAATATCGGACACAAGAGGTCAATTCTATTTGTGGTTTACACTTACTGTTAATGCGCTGCTAATTGTTATGGCCATTGAAAGTATTCTTCGCTCCTAGGGGCGTGCATTTGGAGGAATATTTCAAAATAAAGCAGTTCAGAATGTGGGGCAAGTCTATAAGGTACTTGACAAGGAGTTACTAAAAGGGGTACTCAACAAATGTTCAATAGCACAAGCTGCACTCTAATTAAATATATCTGCGGAAAACTCCTGATGTTAAATGGTACGACGTAGCTTATGATTCCAAATTTTCCAATCACCTGCTCCTGAAAGAAACTCAGCACTCTTACTGGACGTGGAAACCAAACTATGATCCACACATTCCAGTATTATTGTCAGTGTTGTCCCAAATCAAGTAATACCTGGCAGCATTCAATCGCAGATTTCAGGGGATTTGTTTGCATGGCGTAATTCTAAAGGTAATCATCGGTTAATATAAAGAAAAACAGAGCATTTCAAGGAAATCGAATCTTTGAAATTCTCTAAGTCAACAATTTTAGCTGCTTCTAATACCCACATTTGCAGAGGCCTGTAGTGAACTGTAGATTGATACATCCTTGCGTTACCAAATTGCAACATTTCATGCTCTTTAATAGTTGTAAATGCGACAGTCTGTTTCTTTGAAACGAACTGCTGTTCGCCGTTTGCTACATAGATACATAAATATATAATTTGATTTACTCCTTAATGCACTTATAACATCTAATTAATTTTCTATAGGAACTGAAGCCATGACAGAAATGGTCTTCATAAATATCCTCTACCACGCTAACATCAATATATTCTAATGCTATAAATCAGGGCCTCGACTTTTCGGATGGAGGAAGTTCGTGCTTCCTTTGACTCGACTGCTCCTGTATAATGAAAATGAACTTCGTGTACTTCTCAAATAGTCAGCTTCAGATTCTTCTTTTCCTTCAAAATCATCTAGCCCAACGTCATGTATTTCAATGGCATCGCCATTATGTTTCCGTATTACTATGTGATATAATACATGTATCTTTGACATCCATATCCGTGACCAAGAGCATATTCAGCACTTCGTCACCTTATAATATTCGGATCACATTTTTAGGATTAATTCTCTTCATGAAATCACTATACACAGACTACATAATAACCCGTGCTAATACTCCGAGAGTATTATGCATACTACAACTATAACATTCACGCAATTAGAGCATTGGTTAATGCAGCTACAACATCCTAATGTATCTAGCAGACCATTTCTGCATTTTTGTGACACAGAGTACTATTGTTTTAATGATCGCTTGTTACTCTAAGCATATATTCGTGAGATTTCGAGCGTTCGAAGTCCCTTATCAATGTGGAATATCGGACACAAGAGGTCAATTCTATTTGTGGTTTACACTTACTGTTAATGCGCTGCTAATTGTTATGGCCATTGAAAGTATTCTTCGCTCCTAGGGGCGTGCATTTGGAGGAATATTTCAAAATAAAGCAGTTCAGAATGTGGGGCAAGTCTATAAGGTACTTGACAAGGAGTTACTAAAAGGGGTACTCAACAAATGTTCAATAGCACAAGCTGCACTCTAATTAAATATATCTGCGGAAAACTCCTGATGTTAAATGGTACGACGTAGCTTATGATTCCAAATTTTCCAATCACCTGCTCCTGAAAGAAACTCAGCACTCTTACTGGACGTGGAAACCAAACTATGATCCACACATTCCAGTATTATTGTCAGTGTTGTCCCAAATCAAGTAATACCTGGCAGCATTCAATCGCAGATTTCAGGGGATTTGTTTGCATGGCGTAATTCTAAAGGTAATCATCGGTTAATATAAAGAAAAACAGAGCATTTCAAGTTATATCTCAATTATCGCCTAACGAGAAATGAACTATCCACAGAAATACAGGCTTTGTCTATTTGGACCGTAGTGAATCTTTCAGATTCCAAAGGGATTTCTACACTTAGGTTCACTTGTAAACCGGGGTCTAGAAGTGATGTTTAGTGCCAAACAAGATCTAAACTATGGCTAATTACCAGACATCGGAGCCCGTACACCTTTAAAGGGATATGAAGTTTACCAGTCTCGCAGTATATAACTGCTGACGTCAGTCCCGAGGACAACACGCAGGGATAGTCTGGTTCGCAAAGCGTAGCTTTAGTTTCATTATTACGGCTCCCCACGCAGGTAGATCTATCAGTCTTTCAGAGAATGCAAGGTGTTGGACATATTGTGTTAATAGCACTACTTTCACAATTATTGGACAATCTCCATTTTAAAAAATCAAAAGTTCTGGGTACTATCAAAAACCATTAAACAGCTTGAAGAATGTACTTTCGAGCTGTCTAAAAGCAGTTGAGGAGGTGTCTGCAAAATTTAACAATATATAGAATGCACCACTTACCAAACGAGCAAAAAAATGAATTGTCCAGTATTCAACATAAAAATACTGGATTTTTAGTGTGCGTAATATAAGAAATAAACTAAGTCTCGGACAACCAAATGAAAGTGATTTGTACTAGTCATATGCACCATTAACTCATGTGACATTGAACGAACTTTCACCAAATATTGTTATAATGGTTCAGTGAGAGGCGCAGAAAATTGACATTCGACAATTTACGAAAGAACAGGGCTATTCACTCTAATTCCCGCATCGAAAGCAATGAGAAGGATGGCATGTTGTAACGTAGGTTACATTTTGTATCCGTTCCGGAGTGTACACACATAGCACTTCGGTATACTTGCTGACACAGACGTTTATTGATGTCGCGCATGGCCTTGTACAGTACCTGTGTGCGTACATTAATTGCTAAGGTGTACGGGATCCGATGTCTGCTACTTACAAATGCTTCTGCGGTACAGAAATTCTTTAGATGTTCTATATACTTTAAAACTGTAACAAACTATAAAGTCAGTTGCGAAAGCACATTTATATAACGGAAATGAAGCAAGAATGGAGCATTTCTTGTCTGAGTTCAGTATACACTACGTATTCAACACAAAACACTGGCAATCTGCAGAAAGGTGATTGTCGTTAGTAGAACGCTGTTTGCGTGCCCGTTTTATGCTCTGTAAGATAAACGTATCAAGATACTATTAGTTTAGATGCTGCAGAAGCTTAAAAGAACAATTTGTCTATTTGGTGTGGTGCACAATGGAAGTAAATTTTGTGTAAAACTTGTGACATTCACCCATTCCACAAGAACGGAAACGTAATAGTTGAGGCACGCTTTGGTTCTGGTGTGTATATGTTAACTCGCTATTCAGGAGGATACCAAGATATTTAGCAGAGGCAATCCAGGGGTTTTGCCTGCACCGCAACCTTAGATGTTACTGAGATCTTCCACGGTCCGATGACCATTTTCTACTTCTCCCTCTAATGGCCGACGGCGCGGAGTTATGACTCTCGTGGAGAGAAGCAACCGATATTCTTATTCTCCATCATTATGGTCCGCAAAATGGCACACAACAGTCTTGGGTTCGTGGAGGAATACGAGGAATACATACATATAGGCCGCGAATAATAATGGAAACAGTCACTGCCTTCCGGGCACCTGCGGGTGTGGGTCTCTATGTGACAGCTGTCATTCCACATTCATTCTTAATGTACGGTCACCAAGGATACTGCATATTAATATGAGAAAGGATGAGAGGTGCTTGTGTGCTTATGTTTGAGCAAGAAAGCCTTGGTCCACGTGTTGATAATGTCCTGCACGTCGAGCAGCACTTCGATTATCTTCAAACTTTCCTGTAAGCCAGGGAAGTCTTTAAAGCCAGTCTCAGAATCAACGATGTTTTAGAGCATCAAGGACGAAAGCCCGATGGTAATCTGGTAGGAGTTGCTTTTCCTCAAAGGGAGAATTGAAGTAGGTCAGGAGGCTTTTGAGACGTTTGGGAGTAGTTAATGGAAGGGCAACTGTATGGGAAGACCGATACTTGCCAGGTTTCAGAATGCACATAACCGTCGCCTCTTTCCTATTTGCTGGGAGGTGTCAAGGATGTGAACTTGCATATATATATACCTAAAAATTTTATAAGACAATGGCTGTTTCAGTTTTACTATATGGTTCGGAGACATGGGCACTTAAAAAGAAAGATTGGAGCCAAATACAAGCGGCTCCAGCAGTATCAGACAAGACCGTATTAGAAACTAAGACTTAAGGAAAGAATTCAGTGGCCTATATTATGGGCTATCAAAGCTGTCGCCGAAGCCCATATCTAAAGTAAAGTAGAAATTAGTAAGCAATATAAATAATAATTGCAATACCAGCCAGTTTCCCCCATAAAGAATTATTGCGTAGGGTGGAATATTTCTCTTTCCCTGCCACTGAACAGAAGGGCTAGCAGAGCTTCGAAAATTACAGCCTTCTCTCAGGTAAGGGACAGTGAGGGACGAGGGGAAGGAATGCAGGATTCAACATGCCAAGGCTTCGAAACCTTGCATCGCTAAACTCATACGAGCTTCTCCGAAATGTACCGTACGGACACGACTAGCTTTGGAATTCGACATAGCAAGTGGAGTTAAGGGCAAGAAAGAGCGTATTTTCAATTATTGTGTGATTGTTACGGTCCTCAACAGCTATATTAGTATTGTTTACTTCATAGTGTACCAAGACAGTTGCTAGCGCTAATTCTTCGAAATGGACGAAGAATGTGTAGTTAAACAATTAGTGCAAAGACCATTCTCGAGGTTTAAATACGAGGATAAGTTAATGATAAAACAGGGAAGACCTACTCCAGCTCTTCCGCACTTGCAGTGTGAACAGAAGGCAAAAAATAAGATGGTATTTTAGTATAAGTAATTATGATAAGTATGAGTGGCTGTCTGGCTCATTAAAACTAAATAAACTTTATTGTTGGCCATGCTTGTTGTTTGCAACTGAGAAAACACCCTAGAATACTACAGGTTTCGCAAATTTAGCTTATTTAATCACAGCTTTGTAAAAACATGCAAGATCAACAATACATAAAATCTTTCACGGCACTAACTTTGGGCACTCAACGCGTAGACCATGCATTGAATTACCAAAAGAAACTTGCTAACAGTTTGCACAATGAAAAGGTTAAGGAAAATAGAAATGTGTTGATTCAATGGTTCTTCTTAAAAAAAAACAGGAATGTTCGTTTTGAGGCCACGATGAAAGTGAGGAGTCATTAAATAAAGGCAATTATATAGAATTACTACAATTTCTGGCTAATTCTGATACGGCACTGTTTCAGCATCTAAAGACAGCTACCGTTTTCAAAGCCACCTCGGCTCTTATACAGAATGACCTAATCGATGACGTGGCCAGTGTTGTCAGAGATAAGATTAAATCAGATATTGATAAGGTTATCTTTGTTGGAGTAATGCTCGATGAAACGACTGGTGTCACCAATAAAAGTCAAATGTCTACTATTCTACGCTATGTTGACGATGAAGGCAATTGCAAAGGACGATTTCTACATTTCACTGATGTAAGTTCTGATCAAACAACCAGTGATTTATTTGAATATGTAAAAAGGACCATAAATCATTTAGGATGTTCAAAAAGATTTGTTGCTCAAACTTTCGATGGTGCAGCAGTGATGGCCGGACATGTTTCTGTTTAATTAAAACCGAGTATACAGCTGCTACCTTCATCCACTGCTATAGCCACAGACTTAACCTAATACTTTTCCAATCTGTGAATTTTATTAAGGAAACCAGACAATTCTTTGTTTCTCTTAATGGTTTATCCGCTTTTATCTCACATTCCACTTCAGGTCTTAAAGCCTTTACTGATAAGAAAATGGCAAGTGTCGCACCTACACAATGGAATTTTGCTCCCAGACTTATAAGCACAGTTCACCACTATAGAAGTCATCTTATCAGTTTCTTCACATCAATGGACGAGGAACCTGGGGACTGGTCTAGCGAAGAAGTTAACATGGCTTTAGGCTTTGTGGGATTTCTCTTAAAGACTTGAACCAATTTTTCTTGATTATGTTCAGTAAAGTTTTTGCATTTTCAGATATTCTTTATGACATTTTACAAAACAAGAGCATGGACATCTGTTACTGTACAGAAAAAGTCACGAATTTACTATCACACTGCAAAATATTAGAAATACAGGATTTGAAAAAGTATGGTCAGAAACTATGGGCGTTGCTGATGAAGAGAACGAAGAAAGGCGGTGGTGGCGGCGGCGGTGGCGACGGCGGTGGCGGCGGCGGTGGCGGTGGTGGTGGTTTTTTATGCAGGGGAAAAATGTAAGTCGAGTTGGATTTCCACCAACTAAGAAACCCCTGCCTGAATCTAGAGAGCTTCTTCTCGGAACCACCCAGACGGCATTACTTCAAGAAAAAGGTGATTCAAGATGTTCCTGTTGGTCAAGTTCAGTCATTATATACTTTCTGTGGTCGTCGTGGTCCCAGCATTTGCGTGACAAGATGGTATACGCCAGCTGACTCATTGTTCTCCAGTTGGAGGCGGAGGCAAGCATTAGAAGGTATCATTCCTTGCGGCGTGAAGGATACCAGCTTCAGCTCGACTTGCTGTCGGAGATACTGCCAGCGGACACATTCAAAGAAGGTGTGTTCCGCGGTGTCCACTTTACCGCAGTAGATGCATTCATCAGTCGGACTGAGACCAAACCGGTAGAGATATACTCGGAAACAGCCGTGTCCGGTAAGGAGTTGCGTAAAATGAAAGTTGACGTTGCCTCTGCGACGTGTAAGCCAAGGTACCAATTTCCGAATTAGGCGATGGGTCCAGTGGGCAGTCCCATCATCCGTGTCCCAAAGATCTTGCCACTGCTCCATCAATTGATGGCGAGCTTCATCTTTGCTGGTGTCGGTCTGTTCCCGCAGGAGACGCTCCGTGACTAAGAGGGAGATAGGGGGTGTCCGTGCTAAAACTGGCGGTGCCTTTGTCGACGTGGTGCGGTAGGCACTATTGATTCGTATAGCTACCTTCTTCTGCAAGCTTAGGAGCAATGTGGTGTAGCTCTTCCTGTCAAGTGCCTTGCGCCAGACACAAACACCACACAGGATCATGGAAGTGAAAACCGAGAACAGTAGCGACTCAGGTGGTTTAAGGTCTTTCCCGCCTTCGCCACTACGGTCCTAACATGATGTCCCATGAACATATTCCGGTCTAGATGAATTCCAAAGTACTTAAGCGTATCCTGACTGTGAATAAGCAAATCGCCGATGCGGAGGCGGATATAGCGAATGTTTCGGCTCCCCCCCCCCACCAGTAGAATCGCCTCAATCTTGTGTGGTGACAACTGAAGTTTCTTGGACGACAGATAAACGCCCAGGGTGCCTAGGTTTTGGTTACCTTTCTCTCTAAGGTTTCCGCATCTGCTGCGATGGCAATGATTGGCAGATCGTCGGCGTAGGACGTTAGTGTGATTCCTTCGGGCAAGGGAAACGTTTTATGTGCGTCTAGCCCATGCTGCCACAACAGCACATGATCGCGCTACTTCCCTCAGCGCTGTCATTCGTGGAGTCCCGAGGAACTTGCCCGACTGGTTCGTCTTGAACGCCGCACAACTCCGGTGGCCCTCTGCACTGAGAGCCACACGCATCCACACGCAGCACGGACCCTCGCAGCTTGTCCGGATTCAGCTCGCCGACCACCGGGACTACGAGGCAGCCTTGGCAGCGGGCTTGCCCTTGCTAGGACAGCCCCTCCATGTCGAGGCTGCAAGAGCGGTGCGTCGAGTTCCATGTCGGCGTTGCTGCTGCTACGGGCACACCGCCGAGAGTTAAACTGCCCGGCCGAGATGCCATTACTGTGGTGCTCCAACACTAACTGGGTAGTGTCGCCAGCACGACCTTCGCCGCCGCCGTCGATACTGCGCCACCTGTGATGGCTTCGGCCATTTTACAGGACAGGCGCAGTGCCCACACTACCCGGAGGACAGTCAACCACTGCATCCATTCGCCGCCATATGCCCTTCACCGGCCACGGGAACAGCTGCAGAACCGCTCGTGGAGACCTTACGGGACCTCCGCAGTGACATCAGCAACATCTCAGCCAGACTGGCCGCCATCGAGCTGGAGATTGCAACCCACTCGAACACACCTGCATCCACTGGGCCCCCCGGCGAGGCATTTCAGGACCTCCACTCGGAGGTTCTTAACCTCGGCCCTCGCCTTACCAACCTGGAGGAGGCAGTTACCAACACACACAACGCCGACCACACCAAGAAGTTAGACGCCATCGACCAAAGCACAAGACAGCTAGAGCGACTCACCACTGACCAAATAACCACCGCAACTCAGCAGATCACAGCACTTCAGGATCAACTGTCACAAATCACCAAGACTGCAACCGCTCAACAGAAGATTCCCAAAAAACTGGAAGAGAACTACAACACCAGCCTTACCATTCAGAACAACTTGCTGCAAACCCTCGAGGAACTCCATAGGAAGCAATGAGATATTCAGGTAGCACTCGCCAACTCCTCTTTCGACACTGAGTCAATTTCACAGGACTTCAACAGACTACAAGACTCCATTGATTCCCTACACAACAGCATGAACTTCCAGATAAACACAGCGCCAGACACTTCTCACGGACACAGACGCCGTCAGGTGTCGCATGCCCGCCAAAGCACCAGTGGTGCACTCTAAATATGAATAATAAATAAACTTAACTCCATTCTTTCCATTCCTATCACTCCTTTCAATCTTCACCTTGAGCCTCTATGCTATGGTCAGGGCCTAGTGTCATGGCCATAGCCAGATAAAACCACGATTCCTGCGCCCTTCCCTGCGCGCAGTTAGAATTTACCGATACTAACGGAGGTGCTTCTGCGGAATTTCACTATCTCTTTTACTTCCCTTCATACCTCTCTTACTTCAATTGAAAAAAAAAATGCGTCTAGAAGCAGTGGAGTGTCAGTTTGTGCGTGTAACAGGGACAAAACAAAAAACAGTACTGCGGAAAAGAGACGCCTTGAATCGGTGTATTTGTAAGAAAGAGAAATTGATTGTAAGTTAGCATTGGGCTAAGGATTCCAGTGATAAATTAAGTGAGTTTGGCGCAATATCATGTAATTTTTGTCAAAATAAATTGCAGTATTGATCAGCTAAATATAGCTTTGCTTCATTGTTGTAAAGAAATGACACAGACAACCTGATACATTTTCAGCTGATTTTCAAATATAAGTAAATTTCTTGCAGAAATGAAATTGCTTTAAGCTATTTTAAATAACTTACTTTCAATGAAACAAGATGGAACCACTACACACACGATGTTATATCAGTTTCAAAACACAACATGAGTTAAATGTTGTTTCTAAAAATGTAATCGAAGCTGGAAGCTGTAATTCCAATTTCATGAACATTGCTTTTGAAATCCTTAGAAATCGTTGAGATTTGGGTTCTCTCTTTTTTTTAACGTCGTCCAAAGTTGAGTCAATTCGGACGATAAGTGAAATGAGTAAAATGATGCTCAAATGAGCCCAGGGTCCATAGGGCTTAGAGTTGCCCAACATTCGTCTTTCAGGATAAGGGAACGCCCCGGTAGAAACCGTATCCAGGTAACTCACCCTGACCCAGATTCGAACTTGGGACCTCTTGAACCATGCTACCATCTACGCTACCGAGGTGGGCAGAAATTTGAGTGACTTTACATCTGTGCTTTCGCTGAATTCCTTCAGTAGAATATTTGTATAGTCAAGTTCTTTGTTTGACATTCTACCGAAGTAAATTGTAGATATTGTTAGATGCGAAACTGAAATACAAATTGCCTTTCATTTACTAAACAACTCAGAACGGGGAAGTAATTCCTGACTACGTAGAAAAATCTGTTATTCTCCTGTATTTCGCAGATACCAAGATAGTGAGGATAGAAATATATAAAGAGATTAAAGAAGTACTTTTGAAATACTGGATCCCATGACGGTACGGATGTAAGATTCGCAGATTTCCAAGAAACCAATTTAATTTAATTGCTAAGCAATGGGAAAATCGCATCCAAAGGAATATCTAGAAATTGGCTTTAGACCTTAATTAAGAAATATTCATTCCTCTTAAAAATAAATTAGAAGGAACAGTGTAAGTATATGTTTTACCACCCGAAATGCTCTTTATGTAAGTTTCTCCTTGATAATCAACAGATTAAAAAGGTACTGGCAGAAACGATGCTTTCCCTATTTTAGTATTGCAGCAACGATAGTTTAATGTAAAAATGTATGAGTACTTTGAACCATTGGAAATATACCTTCAAAACATAAATGAACATTGGAAGAGTGTCTAGTTTGTCAACTTCAACAACTGAAAAAAAACACAATCATAAATTTATGTAGGTGAAACGAATTTGTAGAAATAGTCATTGATGTCCGCAAAGGAAAGGGTTGAAGAAGTGAACTCGTGCATTATTGTGCTGCTCGAATGGTTACCATGGATTCAACTTTGGTAATAGATACCTCTCAAAAACCGCACTGATTACTTCTCATCTGTCATTTGTGATTCCTACAAATTCCATTGACTGAAGTTATGCTTAGCACAGATCCGAAAACTGCGGCAGTTCCGCTCTCACTGTTACACGAACAAATAGTCAGCGGCTTATCTGACAGGTATCTACTAACACAGATAAAGCCTTAGTAACACTTTGAGAAGCAGAATTAAACACATAATTTAAGATACGTGATATTTATAATTTTAACTATTGTTTTAAGCTTTTAAGTAATTTCAGTAGCAAAGGTCAAATATCTCTCATTTGCCCTTCTCGGTAGCAGAGATGGTAGCGTGTCTGCCTCAAGTTCAAGAGGTCCCGAGTTCTAATCTCAGTCAGGGTGAGTTACCTAGATAAGGTTTTTTCCAGGGTATTACCTTATTCTTAAAAGACACATGTTGGGTAGCTGTAAGCTCAATGGACCCTGGACTCATTTGAGCATCATTTCACCCATTTTTTCATCGTCCGGTATAACAACGTTGGAAAACGTAAAATGCAAAAAAAAAAAAAAAAAAAATAATAATAATAATAATAATAATAATAATAATAATAATAATAATAATAATAATAATAATAATAATAATAATAATAATAATAATAATAATAATAATAATAATAATAATAATAATAATAATAATAATAATAATAATAATAATAATAATAATAATAATAATAATAATAATAATAATAATAATAATAATAATAATAATAATAATAATAATAATAATAATAATAATAATAATAATAATAATAATAATAATAATAATAATAATAATAATAATAATAATAATAATAATAATAATAATAATAATAATAATAATAATAATAATAATAATAATAATAATAATAATAATAATAATAATAATAATAATAATAATAATAATAATAATAATAATAATAATAATAATAATAATAATAATAATAATAATAATAATAATAATAATAATAATAATAATAATAATAATAATAATAATAATAATAATAATAATAATAATAATAATAATAATAATAATAATAATAATAATAATAATAATAATAATAATAATAATAATAATAATAATAATAATAATAATAATAATAATAATAATAATAATAATAATAATAATAATAATAATAATAATAATAATAATAATAATAATAATAATAATAATAATAATAATAATAATAATAATAATAATAATAATAATAATAATAATAATAATAATAATAATAATAATAATAATAATAATAATAATAATAATAATAATAATAATAATAATAATAATAATAATAATAATAATAATAATAATAATAATAATAATAATAATAATAATAATAATAATAATAATAATAATAATAATAATAATAATAATAATAATAATAATAATAATAATAATAATAATAATAATAATAATAATAATAATAATAATAATAATAATAATAATAATAATAATAATAATAAT
>CM060947.1:154254074-154256574 GCA_030765055.1 Mantis religiosa
AACTGCACTTTTTTTTTCTAATTTTTTTAAATCTGAGTGAATTAGCTAGGAGGTCTTCAGAGCATTAGAGAGTGTCAATGGCATATTTTGGTTTCACTGTAAGGAGATATTAGCTGCAATTATTGAGAGTAAATTTCCATTTAGCGTAATCTGGCACTACATTTATGTTTCTGATGCCACTGTCTACTCTCATAATCCTTTGGCAAACATATTTTCACTATATCTTTAATGGCTTGAAAACAACACGGTCTTGTGTCTGAAAATAATGTGTGACTTGGTAGGCAGATTGTACTGATGGCATTGTCTTTAGCCACCTGAAACGAATTGGCATTGTTCATGTGCGAAGCATGACCATCCAAAATTAGAACATTTTCTCCTTAAGGCTCACTTGGAATGAAAGCTTTATAATAAATATATTAACAATCCTGCATTAGTGTATGCTGACTCAGACTTCATTTTGATAACTGTACCCGGATTTGCCTCATTCTGAAATTCTGTTTGCTGTAAACTCCTTTCTTTATTAAGGGGGTAAGAAGTGGCCATCTGCATTACAGCAAGCCAGAATCATAACTACCTCTACTCTTACAAGCAAATTACTTGTCAAGCAATGTTTTTCATTTGGAGCCCGGTTTCGTCAGCATTCCATATGAATGCAGGCTAATTACTGAAATTCTTCTTTGTCAGAACTTCAATCAAAGGTTCGAAGCTACATCTTTCCTGTCCTTTTCATCTCTTTGTTAAATGAGGTTTTTAAACCAAGATTAGGCGATCTCCCTAACATCTCTTCCTGATGGAGAAAATCCTACAGCCTGCAGTTCAAAAATATGTTTCACTGTTCTTTTTTTCTTTCTTTCTTTTCATTCTGTTGCAGTTGTGATGGAGATCCGAGACTAACTTTAGTGAAATTATTGTTTATGATTCTTTTTTCAGAGATGTTGAAATACTTGTTCGCTATCTGCAAAAGAAAGATTTTAATACATCACAGCGTTGGTGGCATTTCTAAAATCATCTTCAGTTCAGATAGCTCGATTTGTTATCCGGTTGCAGGTATTTGACATGATATATTTGACCTGTAAGTAAAATACAGATGATTTAGACATTGTACTACACTATTATAAACCTGTAATGCAACCATTATATTGATCATTTCAAGAGGGGACTTCTACTACTATTCTCTTGCGTCAACTGACCTGACAGCGGTAGATAGGAGGACGCACCTTGCCTTGCTGATGTACCAATATATCTGCATACACCATTGTTGTCAACCTATCTATTGAGTCCTTCATTCAAATTTTCCATAATTCCTTCACATGCTCGTTATATAAAAATATTGTACTATGCTGGTTAAATTCACATACATACCTCAGCTAGTCGATGAAGAAATTCGTTTGTAGAACTCGTAAAAATACTTAGAATTTCTGAAGAATGTACAGAAAGCTCGTCGTCTACAACCGCTAACTCATCACTACGAGATTGGTGCTGCTACGTACTGGCAGGTATGAAAAGAGAAAGTCTGGTTTTTTAATTCGCCCTTCAACGTTACGTCATATTGGACGATGAATGAATTGGTGAAGTGGTGCTTAAAGCCCAGGATCCATGGAACTTAGAGTTACCCGACAGTCACATTTCAGGATAAGGGTAAAACCCATGAAGAAACCTTAACCAGATAAGTCATTCGACCGAGATTTGAACGTGGAGCAGACACGATACCACCTACACTAAAGACTCGGTTTGTGAAGGTCCGTCTTCACTCCACCCACGTCAACTACAATATATTGTGTTGTTTGTGTGGTATCGGTTGTTTGTCATCGGAAGCAAAAAGTTGAGAAAGTTTTAATTTTTAGGCTAGGGTCTTCCGTAATCGAATGTATATAGGCATCTTCATTTACATCTCTGTTATTGTGTTCGCCTATATTCATTGTCAAATACACTGAAACTGTTTAAACTTGCCTATATATATTCATTAAAGTCTGAACGATCTCAAGGTCTGAGGTTTGACACTTGCATAAGATCCAGTCATTACATAAGGATTGCGCAGATAACCTTTTTATGATGCATTTTCAAGAACTAACCTTGAGACTTCTGATTCCCAACCTGTTGATGTGTTGGTTGGTGTTTTTGTGCTAAGCGTTCTGGTTTGAAGTACTAATGAGCTTGGATTTGATTTCTACTTACGTAATATTCACTTCCTTTTTGAGTTTACCACAGGATGATAACTGTCACAGAATGTTAATCTCGTATGTTAATATGTCATTAGCCAAAGCATAATTGGATACAAATAAATACCTTTTTAAATTTGTTGAAGTACATGTATGTGTCACCTGTAGTTATACAGCGATTGTTTCAGATTGCTGATATATTATCACGAGAGTATAGTGTGGTGGAAATCATGGACGAAACTAACCCGAACATTGATATTTGCTAAATCCACTTCGTGAATAGAGGTCCAAATAATATCTACGATTATTTGTTTATTATTATTATTATTATTATTATTATT
>CM060947.1:154261574-154456574 GCA_030765055.1 Mantis religiosa
TCCTTCGAGATACACAGTTCAGTTCTCACGTAACAACATTACATCACATAACAACACATCTTTCAAGATCGATGACAATAACAAACAGCGTCCAGTTTACATCAGCTCTCTCGTTACAACAACACTCTTGTTACACAACTACTGACTCATCATTGGCCATGGCTTCTTTTTATACACCCATTTACGAATTCCAGACTGTTATCGAATTTTCTGTAACATGTCACTAGAAAAAACACGAATGTTCTAGAATGTAACTATATCGGTGCCGGCAAGTCTTTCACTTCTGTCATAATGTATCCGTCTCTTGTTTATCGGCGCTTATCTTGTTTATCGTTAATTGTCCGTGCTTTGTGAATGCTAGCCGCCTATCAGTTCCTTTGTGTACACTACCGCCTGCGGTGCCGTATGTAGTAAAAGCGGGCGTTAAACACTACACATTTCTTTGTGTACACTAGCCGCGCGATCGTAAATAACGGCTCGCGACAGTACTTTAAGGCCCGGGCTTTAATAGTTCGCACCACTATTAGGTACAATTAATGGAAATTAATTGTTCTTTCACACTAGCCGTGTGTAGGACGCACTATGAAGGAGTAGAGCCAGACTGAAAAATTCAATGCCATAGCCGAGATTTGAACCAAGGATCTTCTGGTCTACATCCAGCCGCTCTAAACACGCCTAGTAGTTTTCCGAGAAAAAACACGGGTCAGTTGGAGAATTTAATGAACTTTTCAGTCTGGCTCTGCCCTTTCAAAGTGCGTCCTACACACGGTTAGTGTGAAAGAACAAATAATTTCCATTAATTGTACCTAATAGTGGTGCGAACCATAAAGCCCGGGCCTTAAAGTACTTACATGATGTAAGTCGCCATTAAGGTAGTTGTCTCATGTGTTTATGAGAACTCCTAGTGGTTTACCGGGAAAAACACGAGTCAGTTGGAGGATTTAATGTCTTGTTAGCACGTTGGCCGTAGTAGCTCATTGGTTTAGAGCGGCTGGACAGAGACCAGAAGATCCGTGGTTCAAATACCGGCTATGGCATTGAATTTTTCAGTCTGGCTCTACCCTTTCATAGTGCGTCCTACACACGGTTAGTGTGAAAGAACCATTAATTTTCATTCCGTATATTTAGTGATATTTTGTGTCATATATATATTTACCTATTACTCATTTAATTTATTTTCATCTCGAATTAAGAATTAACTTTAAAGTAGAGGAGCCATTGGAAAATACATGACATATCCCTAATATTATGGGGGAAGAAGAACACAATAGCGGCAATGGTAATGAAATAACTACGGGATAGTATTGATAGCAATTTAGATTTGCTCCTTAAGCTTGTATGGTAACCGTATTTAATAAACTCTACCTCAATTTGTTTAAACTGAGTACAAATTTAGTTATTGCACCCAACCCTTTTGCATCTGAATTATAAATCTTACTACATAAAAGTACCAGAGTTTCGATGTGGGCCATGGCCGTGTTTATTTGTTCTCTGTACTAGTGCAACAAATTAAGCTATTTGTGGAGATTCAACAGCTCACATTGTGCTGGATTCTACTGCAAGTAGTAGATAATTTAGTTATTCACAGGTAGAAGTGTTAGTAATAAGATCCCTTAACACTTCATTGTGTAAAAAGCATTTAATATTGCGCTCAGCTCAGATTGATTATGAATGAAACAAAAGCCAATCATGCGATAAACAACACAGCGAAAAGATCACGTATTAATAGTGCTGCCAATACACCTCCATTTTCCACTACGGATCTATTTGAACCATTGAGTAATCTAACTCTGGATGAATCCGATGAAAACATGAATCAGGACGATAGTGAAAATGATAACTCCCAACTCAAATCTGTTAAGCCACCACCTATTCACATAAATAACATTAGAGACATGAATACAGTTCTGCAGGCACTAAAACGTGAAGCAGTACGCAACTTTAAGCATACTGCTGTTTCAAATCAGAGAGTTAAGTTTTGTTTCGAAACAGTAGAAGGATATAGAAAGGCAATTCATTACTTTGAAAACAACAAAGCCGAATATCACACTTACGAAATGAATCAGAGTAGGTTAAAATGGTAGGTTCCAGCGCAGACCCAAATGAGCAAGATGGCGGCCATGCGCAATCGGTATGTTTAGTGGATTTAGACAGTGTTTAGTTAGGCAGTCAATCCTCTTAATTTGCTGTACCTTATAATGCTGTGTCCTGAGGTATGACCAGAGCTTGTCTTGAGCTATGATCTGGGGCTCTAGGGTTAAGGGTTGCAGGTTTTAACAGGTGGGACTGCTGGTATGGGAGGTTAATAGCTATAGGATTTAATGGTTAGCTCCTGTGGCATGATCTTAGGCTCTAGGGTTAAGAGTTTCACAGGTGATGTCTGTTGGTCTGGAGGTGAAGTCTGTTGGTCTGGATGGTTTAGAGCTGTAGGATTTAGAGACCAGGTCCTGAGGTATGATCTGGGACTCTAGGGTTAAGGGCTGTAGGGTTTCTTAGGTGATGTCTGTTGGTCTGGAGGTGAAGTCTGTTGGTCTGGATGGTTTAGAGCTGTAGGATTTAGAGACTAGGTCCTGAGGTATGACCTGGGACTCTAGGGTTAAGGGCTGCAGGGTTTCTTAGGTGATGTCTGTTGGTCTGGAGGTGAAGTCTGTTGGTCTGGATGGTTTAGAGCTGTAGGATTTAGAGACTAGGTCCTGAGGTATGATCTGGGGGCTCTAGGGTTAAGGGTTGCAGGTTTTAACAGGTGGGACTGCTGGTATGGGAGGTTAATAGCTATAGGATTTAATGGTTAGCTCTTGTGGTATGATCTGAGGCTCTAGGGTTAAGAGTTGCAGGGTTTCTTAGGTAAAGTCTGTTGGTCTGGATGGTTTAGAGCTGTAGGATTTAGAGACTAGGTCCTGAGGTATGATCTAGGACTCTAGGTTTAAGGGCTGCAGGGTTTCTTAGGTAAAGTCTGTTGGTCTGGAGCTTGAAAGCTGTGGGATTTAGAGGTCAGGTCTTGAGGTATGATCTGGCGCTCCAGGGTTAAGGGCTGCAGGGTTTCTTAAGGTAAAGTCTGTTGGTCAGGATGGTTGAGAGCTGTGGGATTTAGAGGTTAGGTCTTGAGGTATGATCTGGGGCTCTAGGGTTAAGGGTTGCAGGTTTTAACAGGTAGGGTTGCTGGTATGGGAGGTTAATACCTATAGGATTTAATGTGGCATGAGCTCTAGGGTTAAGGGTTGTAGGGTTCATAGCTAAATGTTGTTGGTCTAGAGGATAAAGACCGTAGGGTCTTTTATCTATGTTTTATAGGCTGAGGTATGGTCTTATCATTTTGAAGTTCAGTTTGCTAGTCCAGCGATTAAAGGCGGTTAATCTCGAGGCAAGTCCTACATTTATGCTTTACTATGTCATCCTATTATAAACTAACCTAATATACTCCTTCATTTCTACCTTTTTCATCATTATTGTAACCTAGCTGTGTTTTGTTTGCGGCTTCCTTTGTTGCATCTGTTAACCTAATTGTTCTCTTTCCTTAAGTTCCTCTATTCTACCTCTTTAACCTAACCTAATATATCCCATGGTTTTAACTTCTTGATCATTGTTGAACCTAGTTGATTCTGATATTAACATGCGTTCTCTTTTCTTAAGCTGCCCTGTTTTTACCTCCTTAACCTATCCTAAGCATGTTTCTTTTCTCATGCTAACTACTTGTATGTATGATGCAAAGTTTTTAGGCATATCGATCTTATAGCTATCTTTGTCACTGCAAGAGGTATATATGCTGATTACAGATCTTTATACAGTAAATTTAACCCATTGTTAGGTTAAAATGGTAGGTTCCAGCGCAGACCCAAATGAGCAAGATGGCGGCCATGCGAAATCGGTATGTTTAGTGGATTTAGACAGTGTTTAGGTAGGCAGGCAATCCTCTTAATTTGCTGTACCTTATAATGCTGTGTCCTGAGGTATGACCAGAGCTTGTCTTGAGCTATGATCTGGGGCTCTAGGGTTAAGGGTTGCAGGTTTTAACAGGTGGGACTGCTGGTATGGGAGGTTAATAGCTATAGGATTTAATGGTTAGCTCCTGTGGCATGATCTTAGGCTCTAGGGTTAAGAGTTTCACAGGTGATGTCTGTTGGTCTGGAGGTGAAGTCTGTTGGTCTGGATGGTTTAGAGCTGTAGGATTTAGAGACTAGGTCCTGAGGTATGATCTGGGACTCTAGGGTTAAGGGCTGCAGGGTTTCTTAGGTGATGTCTGTTGGTCTGGAGGTGAAGTCTGTTGGTCTGGATGGTTTAGAGCTGTAGGATTTAGAGACTAGGTCCTGAGGTATGATCTGGGACTCTAGGGTTAAGGGCTGCAGGGTTTCTTAGGTGATGTCTGTTGGTCTGGAGGTGAAGTCTGTTGGTCTGGATGGTTTAGAGCTGTAGGATTTAGAGACTAGGTCCTGAGGTATGATCTGGGGGCTCTAGGGTTAAGGGTTGCAGGTTTTAACAGGTGGGACTGCTGGTATGGGAGGTTAGTAGCTATAGGATTTAATGGTTAGCTCTTGTGGTATGATCTGAGGCTCTAGGGTTAAGAGTTGCAGGGTTTCTTAGGTAAAGTCTGTTGGTCTGGATGGTTTAGAGCTGTAGGATTTAGAGACTAGGTCCTGAGGTATGATCTAGGACTCTAGGTTTAAGGGCTGCAGGGTTTCTTAGGTAAAGTCTGTTGGTCTGGAGCTTGAAAGCTGTGGGATTTAGACGTCAGGTCTTGAGGTATGATCTGGCGCTCCAGGGTTAAGGGCTGCAGGGTTTCTTAAGGTAAAGTCTGTTGGTCAGGATGGTTGAGAGCTGTGGGATTTAGAGGTTAGGTCTTGAGGTATGATCTGGGGCTCTAGGGTTAAGGGTTGCAGGTTTTAACAGGTAGGGTTGCTGGTATGGGAGGTTAATACCTATAGGATTTAATGTGGCATGAGCTCTAGGGTTAAGGGTTGTAGGGTTCATAGCTAAATGTTGTTGGTCTAGAGGATAAAGACCGTAGGGTCTTTTATCTATGTTTTATAGGCTGAGGTATGGTCTTATCATTTTGAAGTTCAGTTTGCTAGTCCAGCGATTAAAGGCGGTTAATCTCGAGGCAAGTCCTATATTTATGCTTTACTATGTCATCCTATTATAAACTAACCTAATATACTCCTTCATTTCTACCTTTTTCATCATTATTGTAACCTAGCTGTGTTTTGTTAGCGGCTTCCTTTGTTGCATCTGTTAACCTAATTGTTCTCTTTCCTTAAGTTCCTCTATTCTACCTCTTTAACCTAACCTAATATATCCCATGGTTTTAACTTCTTGATCATTGTTGAACCTAGTTGATTCTGATATTAACATTCGTTCTCTTTTCTTAAGCTGCCCTGTTTTTACCTCCTTAACCTATCCTAAGCATGTTTCTTTTCTCATGCTAACTACTTGTATGTATGATGCAAAGTTTTTAGGCATATCGATCTTATAGCTATCTTTGTCACTGCAAGAGGTATATATGCTGATTACAGATCTTTATACAGTAAATTTAACCCTTTGTGTATCTGCTTCTCTTTTCCTAAAATTGAGCTTCTTTTGTTGCTGAGCTTTCTTGTTTTTCGTACCTTCTCTATGCTTTCAGGAACTCTATTCCACTTTGTTATGTTTTGAGGTCTTATGCTTATATCTTACGCTTTTTGATTATGTCTTTTGATCTGAAAGGCTATGTATATTGGTTATGTTCCTCACCTCTTTTGCTCACATGGTTAGATCTTGAGCCATGATCTTAGGGCCAGGGGTTTAAAGGATGTAGGTCTCATAGCTTAAGCTCGCAGGCCTGAAGGTTAAAGGCTGTAGGTTTAGTGGTTAGGTCGTATGGATTCAAGGTTAGATCTCTCGGTCTAGAGTTTAAGGCTGTAGGATCTGGAGGCTACGTATGGTCTGAGGGCTCTAGGGTTGAGTTGTAAACTTCATAACTAAAGGTTGCAGGTCATGAGGTTAAAAGCGGTAGGATCCGGAGGTTAGGTATTGAGGTACGATCTCGGAGCTCTAGGATTAAAAGCTATAGGCTTCATAGCTAAAAGTTTGCCAGCTAGAGATATCTTCTTTACTGTTAGAGGTATATTTGCAATGGTCTAGACGTACAGTTTTCTTACATTTTTTCATGCAGATTGATGTCTTCGTACTCTCGTGTCTTTTTCAAGCTTTTACCCCCAATGCATCGTCTTGCAATAAGTCGCTACGCTAAACCAATGTTCTAATGCTATTTCCAAGCTTTTTCAGATGTTATGAGGTTTATGCGCGTTTCAGGGATATTTTAGACCAAGATACGTTACTTAAATCATTTTATAACTAATTAAGAAGGTTTTTCAAGGATATTTCAGATTACGAGATAGTAGCTACTTTTTAAATTTACCTATTTCAACATTAACTAAAGTGTGTTCAGTTAGCTTATGTGGTGAGGTAGACGTCCCTCGTCTTTTTCTCTGGACTTGGGACCAGCGTCAGAATTTGTTTTCTGAACGGTAGACTTAACGCCCTCCTCTGCTCTTATTATTCAGCTCCTTTCGAGCTTAGATGTCAGCTACGTTCCGGTGTTTGTTGTTTCTCAGAATGAAAATTGTTTTTTTTTTGTGCTCTAGGGTTCCTTCTTTCTTTCGCCGTTCAAAAGACGGTAATGTCCAAGGGCATATGTGGATACTCCATCATCTGCAATTACTCTCTTGTCATCATGTGGAGATAGGGATATTTTGTTCACTTCCACTGACGTAACATTATGTTGACGGGACATAATTAGGTTCATTGGCGTTCTTATGATTTCTCTGCTTTTAAGACAGTCCACATAGCTCTCAAAGGTTATGTACTGTTTAACGGCACTATGTTTTATGCCTTTTATCTTCTTGATTATGCCTCCATCGATATCGAGTGCATACATCTTCGGTCTCAGTCCAACAAAACGACGAATGATTTTTCCATTGGCTTCATCTTTAAATTTTCCCAACACTTTCTTGTTTTTTGTAGAATGGCATATATGCTCGCTAGGATAATCAGCAGTATCCAGATGTTCCAGAAAACGTAACTTATCCTGATATATGTCTCCGGTAGTCACACGATGGATGAAAGAGTCAGTATCCATGTACATGAGCTTCAGATTTTCAAGCCCGTAATACGGCATTAGCACATCATAATGATACCAATACATCAAGGTCTTCGAGATATCCAACACACACATCCCAATGTATATAGGCTTGTTGAAGACTATCTCTCGTGACGCCATGTGTACCGCAACCAGATTAGGTCCATATATAGTTCTATCAATAAATGTAGGCTTAGCAACCAGTTTTTCCAATGTCTTCCAATCGGTGACAAGTCGTATATTCAGTCGGTTTCTGATGTTTTCCATAGTTTTGCCAAACATGGCATTGTTGAAAAGCTTGTAAAGATCCTTCTCGAAATCATTTCTCGATCCTTGTCGTAGCCGGTTATTGAATTCCACATAAGGCTTTAACCAACATGACTGTTGAAATTGTAGCACCCGATGGATTTTAGTCAGTTGTAACCCATGACTAAGGGCTTGCTTCAAGGTCATGTAATGCACCACATACCTAGTTCGTGATCCAAGGTGAGGAATTAGTTTCCTTGTAGAAGAACCCGGGGGCTTGATACACTCAGGTAGGAACGGTAAATCATTGTGCAGGTCATGGAGTTCTGTAGGATATTGAAGGTCCACTTCTAAGATGTATCCGAGAGGGTCATCTTCTCGTAGTATATCTAGGTTGATATCTTCAGGAGAAACCCACTTAAAACCCCCGCAAGCAAGGGGCTTCCCCATAGCCCACGCATATTCATTATTTGCATCCTCGTACGTAATATATTGAGAGGGTTTACTTGAGTCATACTCCTTCATGTAGTGATTGTTCGCTTCTGCATACCGATGAGAAACTTGGCATAATCCTCCTCTTATACCTGCTTCAACCATGAGTAGCTGGTCATAATCCTGTAGTAATTCCAGTTCAATTCCTGTGTACAACAGCATTGCATCCCACGTAAGTCCGGGTGATGTATAATAATGTGCAGGATCAACTTTATGGGTTTTCAGGGTCTGCTCTCTGAATGTTTCAAACACATCTGCTAGTAGAAGGACACCCGAAGTTAAGTAGAGGTCACTGTAGTCGCCTAGTGTTCTGATGTTGAACTGACTCCATACGGTTTTTGCATGCTGATACTCTGCATCACTAATTTCTTCTCTGTTTAACTTACTGTAGAATGCTTCTCTCGGAGGAAGTTCTGTCTCACTCAAAACATCCCATGATGTAACGTAATCATAGGGAAACACACCTTTACGCATCATCAATTCGATCTTCTCTGCTCCAAAGTACTTCTGGGTTTCAGGATATGATGTTAGATTTTTTGCTAGTTTATCCAAGCTGGTACTAAGGAAGCGATAGGTATCCACAAAACGAAGTTTAATGTCACCAACATACTTGGAAAATGATATATAACTTTCCTCGGAGTTAGGAATAACTTCTACTCTATCGCTAGTACAGCCCAACTCCTTAACAATGAAATGAGAGTCATATCCACTCAGGTTATGCATGAAGACGGGAATATAATTAGGCGTTTTACACGCTAGATTACACTGATTATGTAGACTTCCTCGATATTCACCACTTATATGATCATGATCTCGTACTTTCCTGTTATCGTCGGTAAATTCTTTACCACATAAGTAGCATTCTGTAGAAGATTCGAATGATTTTTGTTGCTTATCTGTCAGAGTTAATGGAGCACCAGTTTTGTAAACAGCATTAATTTTCTTTGCGAGAGAACTTACATACTCCATAAACTTCAGTGCAGCATCATAACCCCGATATACATAGGGTTCAGTAGGAAGATCAGTCTGTAAACCTTCAATTGTAGCTGAGGATTTGACATAAACACAGAAACTCATAGGAATATGCTTCTGATATGGAACTGTATAAGACGTTTCGGCATTAGAAGAACATCCGTGGTAAGGGGTAAGAATGCTTTCAAAGTCAGCGTATATGACATAAGGTAATTTCAACATCCTTTCATGATTCTTGAATCTAACAATAGATTTCTCCTTAGTTGGCATAACAATCTTAGCAACTCCGTGTTGGCTGCATAATTTTCTATGTTCATTTAACCTCTCAACTCCTCCATTTCGATAATCAAAGTGCGTAAAACAGCGCTTGCAGATGTAGAGTTTTCCCTCACATTTGGTTTTTTGTTAATGAATAAGTCTCTCGAAATTCTTTATATAAACGTAATGATGACGTCCAGCTGAATTGCTTAATAGAAGCAGATCGCGATGCTCAGTCAGTTCTTCATTGACAACTTTCATAGGAAACACTTGATTCTTTTCATCCAGCCCGAAAACATTTATAGAGATGTTATTTTTTCGTTCAAATTTTGGGATGTCACTCAAACTCATAGGAAATGAGACGCAGCTAAAGTCATATCTTTCTTGAAGATTCTTATACTTGCTAACACGTTGAGGATCCTTGTGAATGAACTTGGCAAGTACGGCGTACATAAAACATTTCTCATCATCATAGTTGTGCGGATTTATACATGCTCCTTTAGCTCCAACAATAGCCGGTAGAGGGATGTAACTGCTCCCTTTTAGACCATTATTCTTGTTGATCCTAACACGCACACCATCAACAGCTCATAAAGCCCAGCTGCTTCCTTTAAGTTGACTTTCCTCCATTTCAGTACAAAGTTTCTTGAATTTACTTTCCAATATGGCGTCCAAGTCACTTTCTAAAAATATTGCTTGATTTGGCGTTTTAAAGGCTTTATCAGTAGTGTCACCAACGGCATTCACAAACCGACATTCAGCCATGAGGTTAATTTTCACACTTTTATGCATCCTCAGTTGCTTCTGAACGGCTTGAATTATCCGCTGTTTTGATTCCTGGAGATATGTATTCAGGTCTTGGCATGTAGAGCACTGGATGAAATATGATTTCAGTCGATCCTGGAAAGCTGTTTCATATTCTACGACTTCGTCTTCATCAGGAACCATTAACAGCAATTTATGTTTGGTAGGCTCGATCTTGAGTTTCTTAGCAGCAGTTATTCTCTCGCATCGTTCTTGATGAGTATCTCTGCGATTCTCAGTATCATAAACATTACCACAATGTTTACATTCGTAAAACCGACCACATACCAGCTCATGTCTCTTTTTATTGTAGCTTTTCAGGAAACTCTTTGCACATATGCTACACCTATTTTCAGGTATAGTGTCTAACAGAGCTTCCATCGCTATAGTTTTTTGTTGTGTGCAGGCTAATTCTCGGGGAATATGCTGCCAAGTAAGTGTCTTGATACACTTTTCACTTCTCTTCTTCACCTTGATAAGTTATCAGCGCTACTGATGATGAATTTCACTGTAGAAGCTGATCCGCTATGCTATAAACACACTAGCATAATTACAATCTAAGATCGATCAAGCTCTCTTTATACACTTAGCACAGACCTAATAGAAAACTTCATCATCCCCTACACCAACGGGATTCGAAGGTGGCACTCCTATCGGAGAAAACCTAAAGGAAAACTTCATCACACCACCACCACCACCACCACCACCACCACCTTTGTAGTTCGAAGGTGGCGCTCCTATCGGAGAAAACCTAAAAGAAAACTATTATCTTGCTACCACAGGGGTTCGAAGATGCTTCTACTATTGGAGAAAACCTAAAAGAAAACTCTATTAATTTTCCAGTTTTCGATTATTCTTTAACTACTATACAATTCACATGAGAGAAAAATTAGACAAATTAAAATTGAAAAAGGAAATAAATAGTTAGATTTGAAGATAAAATTTAGACAATTCAAACGAGTATAAACACGACTAAGCTCCGCCTTTTAGTTTTAAGGTTACATTAGGAGCTCCCATTGCCACCCGTAGACACCTCTCCGTCATCTTCAACCACGTGTTCTTGATTCTTTTCACACATATCTTAACATAACAGTTCTATTTTTCTCAAGTTCATCTATTACACCGTTTAACTGATCCACGGGGCACCCTTAGAATCCTTCACTTCATCCTCAAACACACCTTCTTGAACCCTTTTGATATATTTTAACCTATTTATGTTTGTTGCTACGGGCATCCGTTCTCTTTTCTTAAGTTAAATTATTACGGCCATCTTGTTATGTCTGAGTCTCATGCTTATATATTAAACTTTGTGATTAAGTATTTTGATTTGAAAGTCTATGTAAATCGGTTAAGGTAAACATCTCTTCTCAACATGAGACAAGTCATGATGTATGATCTTATGGGATGGGCTTGTCAACACGCCTAAAAGCATTTATATTCAAAGGTATTTAAATTATCCCACCGAGATTTGAACCCTGATCCTAAGGCGTAAATTACCATTTCAACAACAATTCAGACCTAAAGTATATATGTATACGCTATTTCATTGCGCTAACGTTATTAGTTCAAGAGTTATTTAAGATTCAAGTTATTGCGAGAGAAGCGGTTATCGAACCACGGGTCTGTAGGATACGGAATCAAATCATTCACAGCATATGTTGAATGAAAAAAACCTGCGCTTTCCCCTGCTGTTCTATGTGCAATAGATCAGAAATAGAACACAATTACATAATTCAATGGACGATGGGAACTGAACCAGGGACCCTTGAGCTACACGTTGTCAGCATATGATTAACTATGAGAAGCATAACCATATAAAGGTTATTTCACTTCTCTAGACCCAGTGGTTACAGAGATATTTAAATTAAACGATTCAGGACTCGAACTAAGGACTACAGGTATACAGTATATACCCTGCGGACCTAGCTAACCATATGTAAGTAATAAAGTTTATCCGAACTCTCTATCATAATTAGTTTCGGAGTTATTCCAATATAAGCAGTACTCTTCTGCACGAGATTCGATTAGGGGACCATTGATAAAACTACAAGTCAGACAGTCAGTAAGGGCATGGACACCCCTTAGCAGGCGGTAGAAAGGCAGCATACATCGTCTTTCTCCCCTACTCATGTTTCCCACGGTTCAGGCAAACTCTTGTGCAGCTGTCTAGTGACAAGGGTTTGACAAGGGTTTGACAGGTGATTAATCAAGGAGTAGTCTTTTTATGTTCCTTCTGGATACAGCGAGGGGTAGGGGGAAGAGGGGTTGGGAGACATGTCTAGACAGGTGTCTGAGGCATGTGGGGGAGGGTTGAGACTGAACATCTGGAATGGAACGTACATAAACAGACTACTCCTTGATTAATCACCTGTCAAACCCTTGTCAAACCCTTGTCATTAGACAGCTGCACAAGAGTTTGCCTGAACCGTGGGAAACATGAGTAGGGGAGAAAGACGATGTATGCTGCCTTTCTACCGCCTGCTAAGGGGTGTCCATGCCCTTACTGACTGTCTGACTTGTAGTTTTATCAATGGTCCCCTAATCGAATCTCGTGCAGAAGAGTACTGCTTATATTGGAATAACTCCGAAACTAATTATGATAGAGAGTTCGGATAAACTTTATTACTTACATATGGTTAGCTAGGTCCGCAGGGTATATACTGTATACCTGTAGTCCTTAGTTCGAGTCCTGAATCGTTTAATTTAAATATCTCTGTAACCACTGGGTCTAGAGAAGTGAAATAACCTTTATATGGTTATGCTTCTCATAGTTAATCATATGCTGACAACGTGTAGCTCAAGGGTCCCTGGTTCAGTTCCCATCGTCCATTGAATTATGTAATTGTGTTCTATTTCTGATCTATTGCACATAGAACAGCAGGGGAAAGCGCAGGTTTTTTTCATTCAACATATGCTGTGAATGATTTGATTCCGTATCCTACAGACCCGTGGTTCGATAACCGCTTCTCTCGCAATAACTTGAATCTTAAATAACTCTTGAACTAATAACGTTAGCGCAATGAAATAGCGTATACATATATACTTTAGGTCTGAATTGTTGTTGAAATGGTAATTTACGCCTTAGGATCAGGGTTCAAATCTCGGTGGGATAATTTAAATACCTTTGAATATAAATGCTTTTAGGCGTGTTGACAAGCCCATCCCATAAGATCATACATCATGACTTGTCTCATGTTGAGAAGAGATGTTTACCTTAACCGATTTACATAGACTTTCAAATCAAAATACTTAATCACAAAGTTTAATATATAAGCAAGAGACTCAGACATAACAAGATGGCCGTAATAATTTAACTTAAGAAAAGAGAACGGATGCCCGTAGCAACAAACATAAATAGGTTAAAATATATCAAAAGGGTTCAAGAAGGTGTGTTTGAGGATGAAGTGAAGGATTCTAAGGGTGCCCCGTGGATCAGTTAAACGGTGTAATAGATGAACTTGAGAAAAATAGAACTGTTATGTTAAGATATGTGTGAAAAGAATCAAGAACACGTGGTTGAAGATGACGGAGAGGTGTCTACGGGTGGCAATGGGAGCTCCTAATGTAACCTTAAAACTAAAAGGCGGAGCTTAGTCGTGTTTATACTCGTTTGAATTGTCTAAATTTTATCTTCAAATCTAACTATTTATTTCCTTTTTCAATTTTAATTTGTCTAATTTTTCTCTCATGTGAATTGTATAGTAGTTAAAGAATAATCGAAAACTGGAAAATTAATAGAGTTTTCTTTTAGGTTTTCTCCAATAGTAGAAGCATCTTCGAACCCCTGTGGTAGCAAGATAATAGTTTTCTTTTAGGTTTTCTCCGATAGGAGCGCCACCTTCGAACTACAAAGGTGGTGGTGGTGGTGGTGGTGGTGGTGGTGTGATGAAGTTTTCCTTTAGGTTTTCTCCGATAGGAGTGCCACCTTCGAATCCCGTTGGTTTAGGGGATGATGAAGTTTTCTATTAGGTCTGTGCTAAGTGTATAAAGAGAACTTGATCGATCTTAGATTGTAATTATGCTAGTGTGTTTATAGCATAGCGGATCAGCTTCTACAGTGAAATTCATCATCAGTAGCGCTGATAACTTATCAAGGTGAAGAAGAGAAGTGAAAAGTGTATCAAGACACTTACTTGGCAGCATATTCCCCGAGAATTAGCCTGCACACAACAAAAAACTATAGCGATGGAAGCTCTGTTAGACACTATACCTGAAAATAGGTGTAGCATATGTGCAAAGAGTTTCCTGAAAAGCTACAATAAAAAGAGACATGAGCTGGTATGTGGTCGGTTTTACGAATGTAAACATTGTGGTAATGTTTATGATACTGAGAATCGCAGAGATACTCATCAAGAACGATGCGAGAGAATAACTGCTGCTAAGAAACTCAAGATCGAGCCTACCAAACATAAATTGCTGTTAATGGTTCCTGATGAAGACGATGTCGTAGAATATGAAACAGCTTTCCAGGATCGACTGAAATCATATTTCATCCAGTGCTCTACATGCCAAGACCTGAATACATATCTCCAGGAATCAAAACAGCGGATAATTCAAGCCGTTCAGAAGCAACTGAGGATGCATAAAAGTGTGAAAATTAACCTCATGGCTGAATGTCGGTTTGTGAATGCCGTTGGTGACACTACTGATAAAGCCTTTAAAACGCCAAATCAAGCAATATTTTTAGAAAGTGACTTGGACGCCATATTGGAAAGTAAATTCAAGAAACTTTGTACTGAAATGGAGGAAAGTCAACTTAAAGGAAGCAGCTGGGCTTTATTAGCTGTTGATGGTGTGCGTGTTAGGATCAACAAGAATAATAGTCTAAAAGGGAGCAGTTACATCCCTCTACCGGCTATTGTTGGAGCTAAAGGAGCATGTATAAATCCGCACAACTATGATGATGAGAAATGTTTTATGTACGCCGTACTTGCCAAGTTCATTCACAAGGATCCTCAACGTGTTAGCAAGTATAAGAATCTTCAAGAAAGATATGACTTTAGCTGCGTCTCATTTCCTATGAGTTTGAGTGACATCCCAAAATTTGAACGAAAAAATAACATCTCTATAAATGTTTTCGGGCTGGATGAAAAGAATCAAGTGTTTCCTATGAAAGTTGTCAATGAAGAACTGACTGAGCATCGCGATCTGCTTCTATTAAGCAATTCAGCTGGACGTCATCATTACGTTTATATAAAGAATTTCGAGAGACTTATTCATCAACAAAAAACCAAATGTGAGGGAAAACTCTACATCTGCAAGCGCTGTTTTACGCACTTTGATTATCGAAATGGAGGAGTTGAGAGGTTAAATGAACATAGAAAATTATGCAGCCAACACGGAGTTGCTAAGATTGTTATGCCAACTAAGGAGAAATCTATTGTTAGATTCAAGAATCATGAAAGGATGTTGAAATTACCTTATGTCATATACGCTGACTTTGAAAGCATTCTTACCCCTTACCACGGATGTTCTTCTAATGCCGAAACGTCTTATACAGTTCCATATCAGAAGCATATTCCTATGAGTTTCTGTGTTTATGTCAAATCCTCAGCTACAATTGAAGGTTTACAGACTGATCTTCCTACTGAACCCTATGTATATCGGGGTTATGATGCTGCACTGAAGTTTATGGAGTATGTAAGTTCTCTCGCAAAGAAAATTAATGCTGTTTACAAAACTGGTGCTCCATTAACTCTGACAGATAAGCAACAAAAATCATTCGAATCTTCTACAGAATGCTACTTATGTGGTAAAGAATTTACCGACGATAACAGGAAAGTACGAGATCATGATCATATAAGTGGTGAATATCGAGGAAGTCTACATAATCAGTGTAATCTAGCGTGTAAAACGCCTAATTATATTCCCGTCTTCATGCATAACCTGAGTGGATATGACTCTCATTTCATTGTTAAGGAGTTGGGCTGTACTAGCGATAGAGTAGAAGTTATTCCTAACTCCGAGGAAAGTTATATATCATTTTCCAAGTATGTTGGTGACATTAAACTTCGTTTTGTGGATACCTATCGCTTCCTTAGTACCAGCTTGGATAAACTAGCAAAAAATCTAACATCATATCCTGAAACCCAGAAGTACTTTGGAGCAGAGAAGATCGAATTGATGATGCGTAAAGGTGTGTTTCCCTATGATTACGTTACATCATGGGATGTTTTGAGTGAGACAGAACTTCCTCCGAGAGAAGCATTCTACAGTAAGTTAAACAGAGAAGAAATTAGTGATGCAGAGTATCAGCATGCAAAAACCGTATGGAGTCAGTTCAACATCAGAACACTAGGCGACTACAGTGACCTCTACTTAACTTCGGGTGTCCTTCTACTAGCAGATGTGTTTGAAACATTCAGAGAGCAGACCCTGAAAACCCATAAAGTTGATCCTGCACATTATTATACATCACCCGGACTTACGTGGGATGCAATGCTGTTGTACACAGGAATTGAACTGGAATTACTACAGGATTATGACCAGCTACTCATGGTTGAAGCAGGTATAAGAGGAGGATTATGCCAAGTTTCTCATCGGTATGCAGAAGCGAACAATCACTACATGAAGGAGTATGACTCAAGTAAACCCTCTCAATATATTACGTACGAGGATGCAAATAATGAATATGCGTGGGCTATGGGGAAGCCCCTTGCTTGCGGGGGTTTTAAGTGGGTTTCTCCTGAAGATATCAACCTAGATATACTACGAGAAGATGACCCTCTCGGATACATCTTAGAAGTGGACCTTCAATATCCTACAGAACTCCATGACCTGCACAATGATTTACCGTTCCTACCTGAGTGTATCAAGCCCCCGGGTTCTTCTACAAGGAAACTAATTCCTCACCTTGGATCACGAACTAGGTATGTGGTGCATTACATGACCTTGAAGCAAGCCCTTAGTCATGGGTTACAACTGACTAAAATCCATCGGGTGCTACAATTTCAACAGTCATGTTGGTTAAAGCCTTATGTGGAATTCAATAACCGGCTACGACAAGGATCGAGAAATGATTTCGAGAAGGATCTTTACAAGCTTTTCAACAATGCCATGTTTGGCAAAACTATGGAAAACATCAGAAACCGACTGAATATACGACTTGTCACCGATTGGAAGACATTGGAAAAACTGGTTGCTAAGCCTACATTTATTGATAGAACTATATATGGACCTAATCTGGTTGCGGTACACATGGCGTCACGAGAGATAGTCTTCAACAAGCCTATATACATTGGGATGTGTGTGTTGGATATCTCGAAGACCTTGATGTATTGGTATCATTATGATGTGCTAATGCCGTATTACGGGCTTGAAAATCTGAAGCTCATGTACATGGATACTGACTCTTTCATCCATCGTGTGACTACCGGAGACATATATCAGGATAAGTTACGTTTTCTGGAACATCTGGATACTGCTGATTATCCTAGCGAGCATATATGCCATTCTACAAGAAACAAGAAAGTGTTGGGAAAATTTAAAGATGAAGCCAATGGAAAAATCATTCGTCGTTTTGTTGGACTGAGACCGAAGATGTATGCACTCGAAATCCATGGAGGCATAATCAAGAAGATAAAAGGCATAAAACATAGTGCCGTTAAACAGTACATAACCTTTGAGAGCTATGTGGACTGTCTTAAAAGCACAGAAATCATAAGAACGCCAATGAACCTAATTATGTCCCGTCAACATAATGTTACGTCAGTGGAAGTGAACAAAATATCCCTATCTCCACATGATGACAAGAGAGTAATTGCAGATGATGGAATATCCACATATGCCCTTGGACATTACCGTCTTTTGAACGGCGAAAGAAAGAAGGAACCCTAGAGCACAAAAAAAAACAATTTTCATTCTGAGAAACAACAAACACCGGAACGTAGCTGACATCTAAGCTCGAAAGGAGCTGAATAATAAGAGCAGAGGAGGGCGTTAAGTCTACCGTTCAGAAAACAAATTCTGACGCTGGTCCCAAGTCCAGAGAAAAAGACGAGGGACGTCTACCTCACCACATAAGCTAACTGAACACACTTTAGTTAATGTTGAAATAGGTAAATTTAAAAAGTAGCTACTATCTCGTAATCTGAAATATCCTTGAAAAACCTTCTTAATTAGTTATAAAATGATTTAAGTAACGTATCTTGGTCTAAAATATCCCTGAAACGCGCATAAACCTCATAACATCTGAAAAAGCTTGGAAATAGCATTAGAACATTGGTTTAGCGTAGCGACTTATTGCAAGACGATGCATTGGTGGTAAAAGCTTGAAAAAGACACGAGAGTACGAAGACATCAATCTGCATGAAAAAATGTAAGAAAACTGTACGTCTAGACCATTGCAAATATACCTCTAACAGTAAAGAAGATATCTCTAGCTGGCAAACTTTTAGCTATGAAGCCTATAGCTTTTAATCCTAGAGCTCCGAGATCGTACCTCAATACCTAACCTCCGGATCCTACCGCTTTTAACCTCATGACCTGCAACCTTTAGTTATGAAGTTTACAACTCAACCCTAGAGCCCTCAGACCATACGTAACCTCCAGATCCTACAGCCTTAAACTCTAGACCGAGAGATCTAACCTTGAATCCATACGACCTAACCACTAAACCTACAGCCTTTAACCTTCAGGCCTGCGAGCTTAAGCTATGAGACCTACATCCTTTAAACCCCTGGCCCTAAGATCATGGCTCAAGATCTAACCATGTGAGCAAAAGAGGTGAGGAACATAACCAATATACATAGCCTTTCAGATCAAAAGACATAATCAAAAAGCCTAAGATATAAGCATAAGACCTCAAAACATAACAAAGTGGAATAGAGTTCCTGAAAGCATAGAGAAGGTACGAAAAACAAGAAACCTCAGCAACAAAAGAAGCTCAATTTTAGGAAAAGAGAAGCAGATACACAAAGGGTTAAATTTACTGTATAAAAATCTGTAATCAGCATATATACCTCTTGCAGTGACAAAGATAGCTATAAGATCGATATGCCTAAAAACTTTGCATCATACATACAAGTAGTTAGCATGAGAAAAGAAACATGCTTAGGATAGGTTAAGGAGGTAAAAACAGGGCAGCTTAAGAAAAGAGAACGAATGTTAATATCAGAATCAACTAGGTTCAACAATGATCAAGAAGTTAAAACCATGGGATATATTAGGTTAGGTTAAAGAGGTAGAATAGAGGAACTTAAGGAAAGAGAACAATTAGGTTAACAGATGCAACAAAGGAAGCCGCTAACAAAACACAGCTAGGTTACAATAATGATGAAAAAGGTAGAAATGAAGGAGTATATTAGGTTAGTTTATAATAGGATGACATAGTAAAGCATAAATGTAGGACTTGCCTCGAGATTAACCGCCTTTAATCGCTGGACTAGCAAACTGAACTTCAAAATGATAAGACCATACCTCAGCCTATAAAATATAGATAAAAGACCCTACGGTCTTTATCCTCTAGACCAACAACATTTAGCTATGAACCCTACAACCCTTAACCCTAGAGCTCATGCCACATTAAATCCTATAGGTATTAACCTCCCATACCAGCAACCCTACCTGTTAAAACCTGCAACCCTTAACCCTAGAGCCCCAGATCATACCTCAAGACCTAACCTCTAAATCCCACAGCTCTCAACCATCCTGACCAACAGACTTTACCTTAAGAAACCCTGCAGCCCTTAACCCTGGAGCGCCAGATCATACCTCAAGACCTGACCTCTAAATCCCACAGCTTTCAAGCTCCAGACCAACAGACTTTACCTAAGAAACCCTGCAGCCCTTAAACCTAGAGTCCTACATCATACCTCAGGACCTAGTCTCTAAATCCTACAGCTCTAAACCATCCAGACCAACAGACTTTACCTAAGAAACCCTGCAACTCTTAACCCTAGAGCCTCAGATCATACCACAAGAGCTAACCATTAAATCCTATAGCTATTAACCTCCCATACCAGCAGTCCCACCTGTTAAAACCTGCAACCCTTAACCCTAGAGCCCCCAGATCATACCTCAGGACCTAGTCTCTAAATCCTACAGCTCTAAACCATCCAGACCAACAGACATCACCTAAGAAACCCTGCAGCCCTTAACCCTAGAGTCCCAGATCATACCTCAGGACCTAGTCTCTAAATCCTACAGCTCTAAACCATCCAGACCAACAGACTTCACCTCCAGACCAACAGACATCACCTAAGAAACCCTGCATACCTTAACCCTAGAGTCCCAGATCATACCTCAGGACCTAGTCTCTAAATCCTACAGCTCTAAACCATCCAGACCAACAGACTTCACCTCCAGACCAACAGACATCACCTGTGAAACTCTTAACCCTAGAGCCTAAGATCATGCCACAGGAGCTAACCATTAAATCCTATAGCTATTAACCTCCCATACCAGCAGTCCCACCTGTTAAAACCTGCAACCCTTAACCCTAGAGCCCCAGATCATAGCTCAAGACAAACTCTGGTCATACCTCAGGACACAGCATTATAAGGTACAGCAAATTAAGAGGATTGACTGCCTACCTAAACACTGTCTAAATCCTCTAAACATACCGATTGCGCATGGCCGCCATCTTGCTCATTTGGGTCTGCGCTGGAACCTACCATTTTAACCTACTAATCAGGATCGTAATTTCCGCGTAGTTATTCGCGTTTTACATTCTACATGTGATACAGGCATTGTAATAAATGATTCAATATTATTGGGTTTCTCACCTACACAGATGGTTCCTGTTTATCACCCAGTTACAAAGAACCCGCTAACACTATTTTTCGTGGATCTCAAACCAAGTGCAGATAATGAAAAAAATCTATGATTTAATTAGATGATTGTACCATACAGTCATAAAAGTAGAACCTCCTAAACCAAAGCGTTGTATCACCAAGAGCTACAGGTGCCAAGAATATTGGCACAGTAGAAAGTATTCTCATAAAAGCGCTCGCTGTGTAAAATGCGATGGTGCAATTCTGACAATGAAGAAGGGGGACTGGAACCAAATTTGGAGGACGAAGAACAAATAGACGAAGAATCATCATTCGCCACTGATGCGTCTGCCCTACCAGGCTGGCCATAAAACAGGGGCGGGTTAGAAGGGGATGGTGAGTACGTATTTCTTTCTCTTTCTACATACCAGAGACCAAGTTAAATCTCGTGTATTATAGTTACAATGGATGTCCAATGCACGTGAAGCTTCAAAATTCAACATTCACCTTCCAAAGAAAGAACATCGAAAGTATAGCTGGGGCTCCACCACCTAGAATTAATGTGACTTCTGAAACCCAATTTCCTTCGCTCCCAGTGCCATCTCAACCATTTAGTAAAAAATTGTATTCAGAAGCAAGCAAGTCAAAAAGCAGTGAGACCAATCGAGTGCTTGCTGGGTAAATTAGATTCGTACTCTTTGCTACTATAACTTTTGGTTCCTCTCATAAATACTCTTACACATATAATACCTGTGATTATAAAAAGTAATGGAGCAAAACCTTAAAGGACAAATTCGCATATGCACATGGAATTGTCAGAACATAAACAAAAAATATCCTGTGCTGTTAAACTTTCTCTCTGCCTATGACATAGATCCTGCTAACTACAGAAACTAAACTAGCGCCATATATACATTTTAGAATTCCAGGGTACAGGATTAATCGTGCAACGACAGAAAGTGCGGTTTGGCCATATTTGTTAAAACTGCAGTTCTTCACAGCGAAATACAGAGCATAGTAGAGCTTCAGTAACAAGTGTCCCGAATATTCCTGGATATGAGTGATATAAAACTATAGATTGGCTCTTTCTATTCGGCTCCGGCAAACAAACTCACAATGGTGGATTTCTGTGGAATCTTCGATACAGTGAAATCACGTTAACTTCTCAGTGGTGACTTCAATAGTAAACACCCGAGTTGGGGGTCCAACACTACCAATCCAAGTGGGAAACAGCTTCTCGAGGTAACATATCAGTTTAAATCAGAAATTTTTCATCCAGTTGAACCAACCCACTATCCACACGATGATGACACCAGCTAACTTCAGACCATTATTCAGTTGTAGTTAATCTTTCATCAAATATAAATCTAAAAGAACACCCCCACACCTTAATAAAGTACCCCCTTAATTGGAGTTTGTATACATCAACAATGGAACAAATAGACACAAAAGTTCCACTCAAAACGCCTAGGGACATAGAAGTTGCAGTTTCTAGCATAACCAGAGATATACAGTATGCTGCAGGAATATCTAGTAACAGCCAAACATATAAAATGAAGTCATTCCATTTGTACCCCACACATCGAGCATTTTCAGCAAACTAAAAGGGAATATTGTTGGCTATGGGAAAGAACCAGGTATACAACTTATAAAACAATACTAAATAACATATCCAGGAAACTGAACAGAGCACTAAAGAAACAACACAACGATTCCCTGGAACTGGAAATCAAAAGCCTCAACTGTAAGGATGGATCCTTGTGGAAAAGAACTAAACGTGTACATAAATACAAAGATAACATACCTCCTCTAAAAATTGGCAATCACTGGTACTCAACACCAGAAGAAAAGGTAGAGCTTTTCAGCTCACAATAATACAACAGCAGTTTCAACCCAATCCTATCACCAACGAACATTTTACTAACTTTGATAACAGTAGCATAGCTCAACCATTGCAGCTTTCTAATTTCCCTAAGCTCTTCACGCCTGGACAGGTTAAAAATGCAATTAGTCGATTTCCTCCAAAACAAGCTCCTGCTGAGGATTCTATAGTCCATCCTTTACTCACACATCTTCCAAAACAACTGCAGTCTTCTTAACACAAATTTACAATTCTATTCTTCGCTTGACTTACTTCCCACAAAAATGGAAACATGCAACAGTTGTTATGATACCTAAACAAAAACAAAAACAAACGTGATCCCAAAAGATATCGCCCAATAAGTTTGTTATCTCTATTATCTAAAGTATTTGAACGGCTATTGTTGCCTCGTGTTGTTGTACAGCTTGAGGAATGCACACCGTCCAATCAATTTGAATTAAGGCCAATGCACTCCTGTCCACAGCAACTTCACCGAATTTTTAACACAATTATGGACACATATGACGAAAAGCAAGTGTGCTTGGGTCTGTTCCTTGACACAGAGCAAACCTTTGATAAGGTGTGGCACAATGGGTTACTACTGAAGATCAGTAATTATGTCTACGACATAACCGATGCATAACCGATCTTTATCAGTAAAATATAAAAGTGTGCAATCCAGATCACAACCGATCTTATCTGGTTTTCCACAAGGAAGTATTCCAAGCCCACTTCTTTATACAGTGTAGACATCTGACTTCCCTCAACACGCTCAACTAACCATTGCGCATTTTGATGTTGTAATCCTTAGTAAAGGCAGTTGAGAATCAGCATCTGAGAAATGAGATAGAAACCGTATGTTTACGATGCTATAAGCAAGTGAGGGAAAATAAAACTATAAAAATTAAGCAGTGTGTCACGTAAGCAAAGGAACGCTAAACATGTGAGAAAGGGAGACAAGAGAGCAGAGTTCCTCTTAGGAATGCAAGACGGTCGAGAAACGTGGGAAAAAGTCAGAATGTGCCCCAACATAACCCTAAGGGTCAAATCCCGGTGGGGCAAAACTGAACTGCTGCCTAGATATATGAGCGGGTAAAAGACCAATCAGATTAAATATAAGGAAAACAAACCTCCAATCAAAGTTGCTATACATCACGTGATTCGGGCGAAACATTCATGAACTAGCAAAGAGGCGGAGATAGATAAACCCGCGTACGACGAAGGCGCGAAAAGACGAGGAAAGTCGCTACACTTCAGCTTGGGGCGTTTCAGTGTGTGAATGTGTAAAGTGACGGGACCGTGCATAGAAAAACTTACAGATAGGTGCGGGACAGTGAAACATGGCTAGCTTGAATAAAAGCGTGATACCTACGAGTGGTGAGCAAGTGTGATAAGGAGCGATCTCATATGTTATATCAATAAACTGGTGAGAGAAATCAACATGGAAGCATAGTGTATTTCAACTTAAACGCTGGAACCTGAGACAGAGTATACTTATTCTGAACCTTACCTACAACGGAGAAGAACCTGCTAGTCCGGAACATAATCTGCTTTTCCGTGATTGCATCCTACACCAAAAGGATCCTGATCTCGAACACCTCTCCCCGTCCCAACTACGCTAAACGCGTTGTACTGAACCAAGATTGTATCGACCGATACCTGCATCAAAATCGCACCCAACGCGTCTTAAACATCCAGCGAGCTTCCACGGACACCAACATCTCCATCGAGACCATTACGCCAAGAACAAGACGACCGCCCGAAGACAACACTCGGAGCAACAGCAGATCACACAACGACATCGTAAACGTACGCCGTGGACGAGGTTGCGGAGCACGACGACAACAGAAGAGTAACAATCCCCACATCCGACGAAGGTAAAAACCAGCTACATCACGAGTAAGTACCCTTTCCAATGTCCTACCTCAAGGGGAACTCACTGCTTAGTACCAGCCTGGCAGTAACACTCCAAACTCAGTAAAATTTACATGATCCTGAGAAGTGGCAGGATGATTAACGCAAATATGGATGATATGGAAGAGCAGGCCGGAGAAATCGCTGTGCAAGAACTTAGTCCTGAGACAGCACTCAGCCTCACGGCTATGATGCAACAGATGCTCCAGCAGCTCCAGAGCAACCTAGAATCTAAATTGTCACAAAAACGCCAGCAAATAGAAACTAAGATGTCAGAACAGTCAGCAAATAGCAGAAAGAAACAGCACGTTAGAAAATAGTTTAAAAAAAAGATTGCAGAATACACAAACACGTTGAAAAGACAATTAGAAAGTAAAACAGAAGAACAGGATAAGCAATTAGCAGATTTTATGTTAGGGCAGGCCTATACAGCCAGAAATTTCAAACATGCGCACAGAGGTGCAAGATACACAAAAGGACAAGGAGACCATCAGGGAGCAAGTTAACCAGATATCACAGCATAATGTGCATGCCCAGTTCAGGGAGGAGATGCGAAAGAGCTTTGTCATAGTACAAAATAGGTAAAAAGAAGCAGAAAGCAATACTCATAATGAACTGGTAGTAATTAAAGAAACCCTGACACAGGCAGATGTAGCTCAGCACTCAACAAATAAAATAATTGAACACCATACACGGGAAATGGCAGGACTCAATGAGGCCATAATGGCTCAAAACTATGTAATGACCAACCTCAGAGTAATGGCATTTCAAGTGTACCGGTAAGGTAGGGACTGTTGAACACGTGCCAAAACACGCCTCCAACATTACCTACTGAAGCATGTGATAGTGTTAGCCAAGGGAGCATGTACAACAACTGTATAAACATGGGGTACCCTCACCATTTTATTTTGTTAAATGAAATAACCGTGCCAACATTTGATGACGTGAGATACCATACGAAGCGTTACATAAAGGACCTATTGTCCTACTTTCAGCTCAAGAACATTCCAAATGAGTTTAAAATGTTAATTGTTTAAAAAAAAAAGGCTTACAGGGATGATCACTTACTTCGTTTAGACTAGCAGTTGGTGACCATACCAATTACGCAGACTTCAAACAACATTTCCTAACAAAATATCGGAATGGCGCCACACAATATGCTGTCAGGACGAACATAAATACAGGGAAATATTCACATAGAGGACGGTCCGTCCGACTTTCTAGACTTGGCGCAACAAAGTAAAATGCTTGATCCTCCCATAGAACCGCAGGAGTTTATTAACCTCGTCACAAGACACTACCCCAAACAGACAAGGAATCACCTAATTATTGCACGGCCCAGTAGAACTTTTGACGGCACTGCAACCATCTATGACAGAACTGAACCCAGGAGTACGAGATGACAGGGCTCGCAACATGTCCAAAACTTTAGTGGGACGAGGGCATAGAACACTGGGAATGCCAGCATAATGACCAGACACATCCAAGAGACCGGTACAGAGACCAGGTACCCACGTATGATCATAGAAGACACAATTCGCGTTATCACCAAAGACAAATCCGAGAAAATCTTCAACATCCCCAAGGATCACAAACACATCACGTAAATTTTATGCGTACACAAACACCATATCCAAGAAGGCACGCCAATGATAGCCACATTACCAGAGATAGACGGTATGATGTTTTTAAAAGACCGTACAAAAGTGACCTACCCAGAGAAAGTCCCGCTGTACGCAGGGACCAATAACGGTCGTGACCATGATAACCGACTACACACGACGGCCCAGCGGCCAGACCAAGCACATTACGAGAACCAAGAAAAGAAACACACAGAAGTAGTTCACAAACACATCACGTAAATTTTATGCGTACACAAACACCATATCCAAGAAGGCACGCCAATGACAGCCACATTACCTGAGATAGACGGTATGGTGTTTTTAAAAGACCGTACAAAAGGACCTACCCAGAGACACCAAGAATAGAAACACACAGGAGTAGTTTCCCAACGACTAGTTACAACAATAGTGCAATGCCCAGGCAAAAATGGTTTGGGAACCAGACATTTGTTCCAACCGCCCACACGTCTCTAAACGGTGCAAGTGAGAGACAGAATCCGGAAAACTAAATTCGGGTAAGAGACCGTTTCCTTTTTCTGCCCCGAGGTATGTTCAAAAAGATGGAAACACTAAAAATACAATGGCGCAGCTACAGATACACGATGAGGATAAAGACATGACAACTGGAAACAATACCGGAAACATAAACAAAGAAACAATACAACATCACATAGCAGAGATGCCACAAATCGAAATCACCATAGCAGATGAAACTTTCCAGGCAACCCTAGACACCGGTGTGATGGCACCTGTTTGTAGTCTAAAATTCTTTAATCACGTGGAATCGAAAGATATACACCTACAAACTTTACCCACCGAAAATGAGTATGTACTGATGGCCATAGGAAGACAGAAACAACGCATACAAAAACAAGCTATTATTCCATTCACTTTAGGCCAAAATCACGTAGAAGCCATTTTCGGAATAATACCGCATTTGGCTGCACAAGATATTCTAGGAAGCCATTTCTTCCAAACATTTCATGCAAGGATTAACTATGCGGCGAGGACTTTAAACATTCGACGCGACAACGAAGAGTCATCCATCCCTTTTTCCCAGCTGGCGGACCCCAACATGCAATTAACAGAAGCCGAAATCCAGTTAGAGGAGGAACAATTTTTTTGTTCAATTCATGCAGGTAAGCGAAGATGTTTACCTTGCGGTCTTAAAGATCGAGGAAATATATAGAACACATGAGACTTGTAAATGTAATGAATTGATTAATGGCGAGGGAACTGAAATAACGAGAGGGGGGGCGAGAAAACAAGCTTTTCCGCTGTCACTATTGTGAGGAATGGTTCATTGACAGTAGGGGTGAAAGACCCACACCAACAGCTAGAGACAAAACACCCCTCTGAAACCGCATGCCAGGTTCTTGACCTAAATATAAACATACGTATCAAAATACCGGAGAAAGTGGATGGACTCACACATTTGGACGAAAGACAAAAAGAATCTCTTTTTCTGTTTTGTGGAAGAACAGAGCTGCTTTTACGGAAAACCTGGCCTATGTACACCCTTCTGCTACGACTTTCAAATTAAAGAAATAAAAGCATGGCACTGTAAACGCAGAAACATTCCATTAAATTTAAAACCAGCAGTAGAAGAAGCCATTACAGAAATGCTAAAACAAAACATAATACAAAGTCAAATACACCCTACATAAACTATCTCTGCGTAATGCGCAAAAACAATGGGAAAGCACGTATAACAATAGATGTCAGGCAGCTGAGCCAGTTTATAATGCCAAATAATTTTCGGACCATCGGCTTAGAACAAATACTCACCAGCATCGGAAGAAAAAAATGGTTTTCTTCAATCGACTTGACAAACACTTATCTATAAATTCCTATACCACCACACTTAAGAAAATTTACTGGATTTTTATATCAATGTCGAGTGTTAGAATTTACCAAACTACAGTTTGGTATGTCAGTAAGTGCAAGCGGGTTTTTAAGAGCCATGTATGCTATATTTGGAGATACTGCTCAAGAATTCCTGACTGAACATGCAGATAACTTCTTAGTCCACGATAACTGGATTGACGAACACATACAAAATTTGGATTACGTCATTACAAAATTCAGATCAAACGGGCTGACGCTGAAGTTAGAAAAAACAAAATTCTTCCAACAAGAAATCAAATTCCTAGGATACGTCATTTCGGAGAAAGGTATTTCTCCAGATAAAGAAAGAATCCGAGCAATTACAGAAATCCCTTCACCAAGAAACATAAGGTCGTTACGCCGAATATTGGGCATATTCCAGTATGAGTCACGATTTCTAATTAATTACGCTAAAGAAGTAGCACCTCTTATATTGTTGTTAAAGAAAAGCGTAAGATTGCACTGGACGAGCACACGCCAAAAAGCATTCGAAAGAGTAGAAGAATTATTCGAACAAGCAATTTTACACGGACGCATCGATTTCTGGTTTCGGAGGAATTCTATGTCAAATAGATGACCAAGGAAAACAATGTGTTATAAGCACGGCATCTAGAAACTTTATACACACAGAGAAAATAGCAAGTGTAACGGAACAGGAAATAGCAGCAATCTTCTTCGCTATTCAAAAATTCAGAGACTACATCTTTAATTGCAAAATCATAATATTTTCGGACCTTGTGAACCTATCATTCATTAAAAAGGGCAACTTAACAAGCATAAAGTCTCTCACATACACGAAATTATGCCATATGATGTCACCATCACACATATACCTGGAAACCAAAACATCTTTGCAGACACGCTGCCTAGACTACACACAAACTGAGCCATACCAGAATGCCAAGGTGAAGTACACATCCTAACAATAGACACCCATCTAAACAAAATGTTAATCAAACAAGTAAAAAACATTCGACAACTACAACAGGAGAATCCTAAATTAGCAGAAATTTTCACAACAGCTCCAGATATTCAGAAGGACACGAAAGGTACATTCGGAAAAAGGGACGGAATTCTGTATAAATTTCTAGGTAGACAGCACCCAGCATGGCGGACGTACGCACTACTCGTATTAGAAAACTTAATTAGTGACTCGTTTTATAAGCCATCATTCATGGAGGAACCGAGAAGACATGTCTGAAAATCGAACAATATTTTTACCTTCCTCGACTACAACATGAAGTTCGTCAACGTATATCTGCATGCATAATTTGCCAGAAGGCAAAATCACTTAACGTGAAATACGACGTACCACCAGGTTCCATTCTCCGCGACAAACCACTAGCAAAGGTAACAATCGACTCACATGGACCATTACCTATGGGAATAGCAGGGATGAAATATATTTTCGTAACGGTGGACATATTTACACAATTTGTGAAATTACACCCAATGAAGAAATTAACAAGTGTCAGCAAAGATCATAGACGACTTTATACCCAAATAAGGCAAAATGGACGCATTCCTATATAAGGGCAAAATATTTATAGATAAAATTAGAGCTGCAGGCATAAAAATTTACAATTCAACAGCATACCATCTCCAGAGCAATCCATGTGAAAGAACAATGTGAGACTTGTCCATCTCTTTACGCATCCTCGCGTACAAAAAGAAACATATCTCGTGGGTTTCTCAATTAGCCTTGATAGAACGTGTCATGAACAACACCATTAATCCAAACACGGCAATAGCCCCAGTAACACTAACTTTGAAGAAAGCACCTGAAAACGTACTCCTAAGCTTACCAATCGCCATTCGCACTGAGGAGCAAAGTGAAAGCCAACAGATCTTAGAAGCCTACGAGCGTTTGAGAAAACGTGCAGAAAACAGGAATAATAAGAAGATACGGTATAGAAAGAAGTTGACACCGCAGTTAGGAGAAAAGGTGCTGATAAGAACGCACAACAAATCCTCGCTAATTACAAAGATATCCCATAGACTGCGTGCATTCTGGGAAGGACCAGCTGCGATCGCTGCTCAATTCAGTTACCGTTCTTTTGAGTCAGAAGATGTTAAGACAAATAAAAAATTGGGCAGGTATAATTTAGCTTTATTAAGACCCATTAGAGAATTGGCCATTGCCAACAACAAAGCCATTACCTGACGTGCTCTGGAGTCACTCATCTCATTAACTGCAAGGCACAAATTTTTGTCAAGCAAACCGTTTGACGCAAATATGACTCAAATATAGATACAGTGCGAAATTTTTGGGAAGTAAGAACCCAGGTTTAAACCAAATGCTACCCTTGTCTGCACTAAACGAATATGGACACAATTGTAAAATAATTACAAATAAATTTAGTAATAATCGAGTTATATGTGTGATCAAAAAAAGTGTGATAGTGCACGAAGAAAGAAATCGGTACAAAACATGCACAAGTGACGCGTGAGATAGTGTACTAAGTGTTAATTATCCACAATACCGCAATGAAAATATAGAGCTCAAAAGACAAACATGAACCAAAATAATATGTCTATAAACAAGTGAAAGGCAAAGCCAATGTTGCGAATGCTGAAAGAAAGTTTAGATTTGCACAACAAATGTAAAAATCAAATAAACAAAAGCTGTAAGGGCTTATATGTGTAAGGTATTGTTATGTAACAAGGCATTTAACGATATATGTATATATGTATGTATGTATTATGTGTGTGTATGTGTGTGTGGGCGGGTAGATGGATGGGATGGACAGGATGGATCGAATGGATTGGATGGATTGTATGGATTGGATGGATGGCTGGCTGGACGGGATGGACGGGATGGACGGGATGGACTGGATGGACTGGACTGAATGGACTGGATGGATGTATGGATGGATGGATGGATGGATGGATGGATGGATGGATGGATGGATGGATGGATGGATGGATGGATGGCTGGTTGGACGGGATGGACGGGATGGACGGGATGGACTGGACTGGATGGACTGGATGGATGGATGTATGGATGGATGGACTGGATGGACTGGGTGGACTGGATGGATGGATCGATGGACTGGATGAATGGACTGGAAGGATTGGATGGATTGAATGGATGGATGGATGGATGGATGGATGGATGGATGGATGGATGGATGGAAGGAAGGATGAATGGACGGACGGATGGACGGACGGACGGAGGGACGGACGGTCAGGAAGGAAGGACTGGATGGACGGACTGGATGGACTGGATGGATGGATGGAAGGATGGATGGCTGGGTGGATGGGTGGGTGGACGGACGGACGGAAGGACAGATGGACGGATGGACGGACGGATGGACGAATGGACGGGTGGACGGAAGGACGGGTGGACAGGTGGATGGGTGGGTGGATGAATGGATGGATGCGTGGATGGATGGACGGATGGACGGATGGATGGACGGACGGACGGAGGGAGGGACGGAGGGACGGATGGACGGAGGGACGGAGAGGCGGATGGGCGGTTGGGAGGATGAGCGGATGGGCGGACGGACGGACGGACGGAGGGATGGATGGATGGATGGACGGATGGACGGATGGATGGATGGACGGATGGACGGATGGATGGATGGATGGATGGATGGATGGACGGATGGACGGATGGATGGATGGATGTCTGTGTGTATGGGTGTATGTGTGTATGTATGTATGCATGTATGTATTTTTAATTTATTGAAATTTAACAGCATGCCCCATTACAGAGTAACATTACATGCATTGAACTACATAGATACATTATAGATTGAAACCACATTCTGATATTATTTTACAATAATTTTTGAAATATTAGGAAACAAATGTTCAAATCACGTATTATTTTAGATAATTGTTTACAAGTTAATTGAATTAACATATTTGCAAAAAGCTTTCAAATGATTATTTATCAAGTTTTGGTTTGACACTGATCAATTTCCTCCATTCTTGTGTACTTCTTCAATCAACTTGACCCTCTGATACCTTGTGCCCTTCATTCATAAATAACGTGGTTTGCGATCTGCTGTGGGCTATTGCACGTGTATTGAGGATCATCTATGATATGAAATCTATATAAGTAAGCTTTAGTTTTTCCATGTCCTGATACCATTGCAGTGAATGTCGATGTTAATGGTAGTTTTGTCTTAAGGCGATCCTTTATCAAAAGGAAGAATGATTTGGTAAGGGCTCCTTTACTTGTACTGCTCCATCTCTGTTGCCACTGTAGATATTCTGCCCTCTCTATTTCAGTTTTAAAAGTAGGTTTTGGTACCTTGTTGTAGATAGTCTTTATTTCGATATCTTCAGCAGCTCATTTTGCTAATATGTCTGCTGGCACGTTGCCAGTAACACCTACATGTGCTTTCACCCAACTGAAGTGTATTGTCCACTGATTTCTTTCTAAACTTTCTAGTTTATTAAGTGTCTCCTCAGGAATATTAATGTGTTTACTGTTGGTTTGTAATGTAGATAGTGCCACTTGACTATCTGTAAATATGGCTACAGTCTTCTCTTTATTCAGCGCATTCACCATGATTTGTAGCTCTTCTAGTGCTTTCAAAATAGCCAGTTGTTCCGCCTGATTGTTTGAACACCTTCCATCCAGCCTGAATTGCAGTTGTCAAATTAAAATATTGTGCTTGTACGGAACTACAGCAGCCCCCACTTTTCAATCTGCTTTACTCCCATCGTAAAAATTTTAAAGATATATGCTCCATAATCCCCCACTGCTTTTATATGAGGTGGTTCTGCTAGATGGTTCCAGACGCTTGGTAGTAGGGGTGCATCATAGTCACGTTCACTGTGTATATCATTGTAGTTTTATTTTGCCTTGTATTGTCATACCAATTGGCTGGATGCCGGCAATAACACAAGATACATTATAAGAAATTGTCCTATATGCCTTCGTCATTTTTATGTTCAACAGTCTCTGAATCCTCTGGTTTTTTTAATGTTCTTCTGCTTTTGTAAGGGCAAATCCCCACACAGGAGCACCATAGTTTCTAGCGCCTTATTTCCCAGTCCCCAAGTGATTTTTGCGCACTTGGACAGATTATGCAAAGTCTTAGCGCTTTGTTGTGTACTTGATCTATGTGGTGATGAAAGCTAAACTTCCTATCAATGTAAATACCAAGATATTTAATAACATCCACTTGTTCCAGAGTTTTATTGTTCAGATATATGTTGATAGCTTCATTATGATTAGTTTTGTTCTTTGATATTACCAAAACTTTGGATTTTGAGTCGTTAAACTGAATTTTATTTTCTTTAGCCCATAACCCAATTTTCTTTAAGTCCTGAATTGAAAAATTTTCAGCATCTAATATACTTTTTTCTTTTGTCATGACAAGTAAATCATCAGCAGATGCTACTACCTCTGTCCGCGGTGTATATTCCAATTTTAGCAAAGAATTATATAGTATATTCCAAAATCCAGGCCCACAACAAGATCCTTGCGGACAGCCTCGCTCGATCCGTACTTCAGTCCTGAATTCATTCGTAGAGAGAGTTGCTTTCCTATTTTTAAAATAATCCTTTGTAAGTCTATACATATGTCTTGGGCACTGCATCTCTCTTAAGTTATTTAAGACACTAGACCACCAAAATGCATCAAAAGCTCCTTTCACGTCCAAACTCACCAAATTAACATAACCAAAAAAATTTAGGTCACCTTCAATGAATACCTTCAGCGCCATTGCTGCATCTGTCGCACTTTTCTGAGCTTTAAATCCAAATTGTCTTGCACTGTAAAGGTTTCTCGTGTTAATATAATATTCAATCCTATTTTACATTAACTTTTCTAAAATTTTACCGCATATGTTCAACAAGCTGATGGGTCGATATTTTGTTATCGTTTCACTAGTGTCGCCCTGGCGGTAGACTCGCGAAGCCGATGAAAAATGATGGCCGGTGAAGATTCGGAAAACTTCGGAACCAATCGTTACCGGTAGCGACAGACAGTTGAATGTAGAGTTAGAGAAAATAAACAGTTTTAAGGTTCTAGCAATTTTGTAATGGTGAACAAGGTATTTCGAGGAGAATAAAGTGTAGTTTTTGTGTTTTCTAACCTCGTTTTATCATTTCACGAACCCACAAAGTCACAACTGGTGTCAGGAAGCGGGATAACTACATCACCGAACATTATGGCCATGGAATCGGCATTGGAAATGCTTTTGCAGAAGATGAACGAATTAACAGCGAAGTCGGAAGCGGCAAATAACAACTTGGCCGCGAAGATGAACGAGTTAACAACAAAAACAGAAGCGGCAAATAACAACCTGGCCGCAGAGTTGAAAGATATAAAGACCGAATTGACCACAGAAATGAAGGCAGCGAACGACAGTCTGGCCACGGAAATGAAGGAGGCGAACGAGGTCCTCGCCACCAAATTTGAGGAACAGTTGGCCGGCGTGAGGGATGACGTGACGGAGCTGGGCAAGCGGATGGACCAAGTGGACGAGCGCGTCGAGGACCTGGCGAACCGCTTCAATGACCTAGAGGAAAAGGCCGACAATAACGCCAAGTCCCTGAACGCCATGGTTGAAGACGTCGAAGACCTTGCGAACCGCGCAAACAACCTGGAGGGAAAGGCCGACAGCAGCGTCAAGTCCCTGAACGCAATGGTGGAGGACGTCGCCGGCAGGAGACTGAAGGATTTGAAGGCTGACGCACCGGGACGCGACATAACATCGCCGCGCGTCAAACCTCCCAAGTATGACGGCGCGTCAACATTGGAGGTCTTCCGCCGCCAGTTCGACACAGTGGCCAAGCACAACAGATGGTCACCGGAGGAGGAGGCCACACAGTTAATAGCCAGCCTCCAGGGACGGGCCGCGGAAATCCTAAACGCGGTGCAGACGACGGCGGCGCCCAAGGACATCTGGGAGGCCCTGGAGAATCGCTTCGGGAACCACCGCTTAGCCGCAGCATACCGCAGCCAGCTAAAGGCAAGGTCGCAGCAGCCGGGGGAGACGCTGCAGGAGTTCGCCATAGCGATCGAGCAGCTGGCTAGCAAGGCCTTGGTTGACCTGCCACTGGAGTTCGTATCCCGGGAAGCCGCCTACAATTTTGTCGACGGGGTACGGGACACGGAGCTTCGTCAGCGCCTAATGCTCGGCGATTATAGAACCATCCAAGAGGCGCTGACAGCGGCATTAAGAATGGAGGCGGCCAAGGTAGCATCTATCCCGACGTCGAGAACGAGGAGTGTCCGCTACGCCGGAGACAGAAGACCAGCTGTGGGACGCCGGCGAACACCTAGTGGCCTGTGTTGGGGGTGTGGACAGCCCGGACACCTGCGGAGAGACTGCCCACACCAGGAAGAGCAGCCGGAAAACGAGTAAGGGCCGCCGTGGAGAGGGGCACGTCGGCGCCATTACCACCATCCCCTCGAGTGACAGTCCGCGCCGTCAGCCGGTGGATGGATGACAACCTCATCGCGGACGGCTGGGTAAGAGGGAAGTCGTGCCGCGTGCTAGTGGACACTGGGGCGGCCGTGACCATCATCTGACCTGACGTGGCGAAGGGTTTGCCGACAAGGAAGCCGAGCCGACCATACGAGCTTGTAACGGCATCGGCCGACACCATGCCTGTGGAGAAGGAGGCCCTGCTGGAGCTGACCTTGGGACGGAGTGCCGTGCGTCTGTGGGTGTTCGTCGCGAAGGTGGCTGAGGAGGTGATCCTGGAACTGGATGCCCTCAGGAGCCACGAGGCGACGGTCGACGTCGGCAGGAAGGTCCTGAGGCTCAACGGAGAAGAGGTTATACTCCGTCAACCAGAAGAGCACTTTGGAATTGGCAGGGTCATCTTGAGCGAAGACGTGGTTGTCCCCGCGAGGAGCGAAGTGATAATTATGGCGCGACCGGAAGGCCAGACAGCAGGTGGGGTCCAGAGGCAGCAGGAGTACGACTTCACCTCGGAACATCGCAGAGGGAAGAGTCACGGTAACGCGGACGCTATGTCCCGAAGACCCTGTCCAGAAGATTGCGGCCAATGCACAAGAGTGGAGGGGAAGGAGCGTGCCGCAGCAGTTCGAGTAGTCACGGCAGTGCCTGCGGATGGTTGGGATAGCGCAGGCCTGAGGAGGGAGCAGCTGGCGGACGCAGACTTTGGGCCACTCTTGAGGGATGTGGAGAACCTGGTGGACCACCTCCACGACATGCACGAGATGGCTCGCCAGAACATCCAGAAGGCGAGCGACCGCATGAAAACCCGATACGACAGGCAAGCCAACAGCCAAGGGTTCCAGCAAGGTGACCTGGTCTGGTTGTACCGCCCGACCCGGACCAAGGGACGCTGCCCGAAGCTTCAGCAGTCATGGCAAGGACCGTACCGTGTGGTGAAGAGGATTAACGATGTGGTCTACCGCATCCAGAAGGTGCCCCGAGGAAAGATGTTGGCGGTACACCTGGATCGCCTGGCCCGCTACGAAGGCGCTGTTCGGGACGACCAGCCTTGAGGAGGGAGCAGTGTCGCCCTGGCGGTAGACTCGCGAAGCCGATGAAAAATGATGGCCGGTGGAGATTCGGAAAACTTCGGAACCAATCGTTACCGGTAGCGACAGACAGTTGAATGTAGAGTTAGAGAAAATAAACAGTTTTAAGGTTCTAGCAATTTTGTAATGGTGAACAGTGTATTTCGAGGAGAATAAAGTGTAGTTTTTGTGTTTTCTAACCTCGTTTTATCATTTCACGAACCCACAAAGTCACACTATCTTCTTTACCTGGCCTTATTATAGGAACTATAGATGAACGCTTCCATCTTTCTGGAAAAATTCCTTCCATAAGACATTGATTATATATTGGTGTAAAGAAATGCGGGAAAATCTTAAAAGCATTTCATAGAATATCGCTAGTAATTCCATCTTCTCCCGGTGACTTTTTTGGATTGAAATTTTTAGTACAACCCATATTTCAATAGGTGAAAATTCCTTGTAATCTGGGGTACTACTTACTTCCTCTGCAAGCCTCCTTAGATATTTTTGTTGTTAAGTATCATCTTCTACCCTATCCTCTGGAATGAAGTTCTCCAAGATATACTTTAATGTGCTTGGTATATCTTCAGTGTAGGTTCCACCTTCTCTTTGCAATGTAGTAAGTGAATTCTGATGTCTTATTTTACTGGTTGCGATCTTATAGACTACAGTCCAAGGATTAGTCCCATCAGTTACCTTACAAAATTCCCTCCAGGATTTAAATTTTTCGTCATTAATTTTCCTTTGGTATTGCCGATTACCTTCCAAGTACTGATTCCTTCTTTCTTATCTTAACTGCTCATTATTAATAGTTCGTTGATATCGTCGTCTTAATGCATTAACATTTTTCCTCAATATGGTTAGTTCAATGGTCCACCATGGAACTGATTTGTCTCTAACTGCCTGCTTCTTACCCCTGCTTACTCTAAACGCTTCCCTGCATGTAACTTCCATACTATTGTAGAACATTTCAATTGTATATTCAACGTTATTTTCTTTTGCTTTATGTGCGAGCTGTTCATCCACACTCTGCCCATTGCCCTGACAATTAAAATTTTTGGTCAGCTTTCGTAGCAAATTTTCCTCAAATGTCTTATAATTTTCTGGGCTAGTTATATAACTAATTCCCTTTAAGGTACGAGTTTGGGTTTTGATTGCACTTCCTGTTATGAACAATATCATCTTATGATCAGAACAGCTTTCCTCCTCTCCAACGGTCCATTGCCTTACATCTCTCAGAAGTTTGTCATTAACGCTAGTCAAATCGACCCAACTCCTTCCAGTTTGGGATTCAAAAGTTGGCAAGCCGTTTTTTTTCATTTATGATATGTAAATTTGTTGCTGTCATGAATGTTTCAAATATTCTACCACGCTGACTAGTTATTATACCATGCCAAAGTTTGTTTCTGGCGTTACTATCTGCTAGTATTATTAAACCCTTTCCGTTAAGATGCTGGAGAATATTTTCAATTTTGTTAATGTCATCTTCTATAGTCAAGTGCCCATCAAAGTACATACAAGCTGCAAAAAATGTTTTTTTATTGTATACAACCTGTATAACGACACAATCGCTGTCGGAAAGCTGACAAATTGTAGTTGCGTCAATATCTTTGTTGTTTATAAATATTGCTGCTCGTTTACCCCTACTACCAGCTGTATATATTCTGAAATGTAATGGTACACCTGCTGGTGTGTTGTTAATCAAGTAGGGCTCCTGAATAAATACTATATCTATAGCTTTTTTCATTCACAAGCTGTACCAAATTAGCAGTCGCAATCCTTGAATGTTTCAAATTAACCTGAATACATGTTAAGGTGTATCTATCCATTCTAATAGTCTGTATTGTCTTTTAGCCGCCTCAGTGCTGCTTGATAACAGGAGCAATTCAAATCCAGTGCAGAATGATTTTCTGACACTTAGCTGTCCTTTACAGTCCTGCGTAGGATGATTATATTTACAGCAATTGAAGCAACGCCCAGCCTTGACATAATCATCCCAGTTACACATATTCCATCCTATTTTTAATCTTTTGCCAAGTATTTCCCTTCGTACAGTTGAAGTGACTTCAACAACCAAATTCAAATTCTTTTTCCTATCATGAAAGGAAAATTTAGGCTAAATCTCTCTGCTGAAGTTCTCCAGCTCTGTATTTTGTGCTGTTAAAGCCTCCACTGCATTGTCCGTTGTTATCTCATCTGGTACATTAAAAATAATTATTCTTGGATTTCTTTTCTTTGAGACGGTAGCCTCAAGCTCCTCTCCACACTTATTATTAATATTGGTGCAAATAGTATCGACTTCAGCTATATTCTTCCATTGAATTAGAATTTGTCCGTTCCTCAATGCTTTACGGACTGGATACCAACCTTCATCTCTACAGGATTAACCTTAGTTTTCACCAGTGTCTTTATATATTCCACACTTTGTTTATTCTTGCTCCGAACAAGCTGTTTAAAGCACTTAGAGTCCCCTGTACGTGGAACGCCAGTCAACACTGAAGTATAACTCCTCTCCACCGCAAATTGCTCCACCACCCGTTCGGAAGATATCACCCCTGGTGTCACTTGTGAAGCTATTCTCACCTTCTTGCCAACACTAAACTGTTCCTGATAATTCTTCACTGCAATTTGTAAACTCTTGGTTTCATTTTCCTTCTGATTCACTATATCCTTCACTTTTGTAAAATATTTCCGTAAACTACTTACCGATTTCACAATATCCTGCTTCAAATCTAGACGCAAGTTTTTACTAGCTTCCGTAACATTTAAGAGCATTCTAAAGGCACTCTCAGTACCATCACTGACTTCATCCACCATCTTGAATTCTCTTGTTTACTGCTCCTTGTTAACCTGCCAGTTTGCCAGGAGTTATAGGCCCACAAGTAAGCTCGCTCTCTAGCTTAATTGGTTTGCTCTGATTAGATGACCGTGTGATAAGGGTTCGCAGAGGAGGAGCTGGTAGTTTGTACCACTTAAAAACTGGATTTGCTCTCAGAAAAGCTTCTTTATACTGACGAGCCAGTTCTATGTATGAGCCCTTTTCTGAAGGCTCCAAATTTGCCCAGCATTTACCCAGAATTTTTGTGATAGAGCGATTCTCAAGACGTGGATACCGATTTCTGACCACACTTCTATGCCGTTTACAAAAGATAAGCAATGCATTCATGGGTCGCCGAGCATGATGAGCTGGTTCTCCAAGCAATGCATCAACAACACCTTCTTTTTCTGACACTGCTCCTGTTCCTGGCAGTTCTTGCTCCTTCTCAACAGCATCTGATGGTCTGTCTGACTTCTTCACCGCTTCACTTGCCATAATCATGTATGTATGTTTTATTTTTTTTGTAATTTACGTCCGCCCCAACGTTAAGTTATATCGGACGGTGAATAAATTGATTGAAATGATGCTCAAATGAGTCCAGGGTCCATCGAGCTTAGAGTTACCCGACATTCGTCTTGAAGGATAAGGGAAAACCCCGAAAAAAACCTTATCTAGATAACTCACCCTGACCGAGATTCGAACTCGGGACCTCTTGAACGTGAGGCAGACATGCTACCATCTACGCTACCGAGGCGGGCATATATATGTATGTATCTATGTATGTATTTTTTAATGTATTGAACTTTAACAGCATGCCCCATTACAGAGTAACATTACATGCATTGAATTACATAGATACATTATAAATTGTAACCACATTCTGATATTATTTTACAATAATTTTTGAAATATTAGGAAACAAATGTTCAATTCACGTATTATTTTAAATAATTGTTTATAAGTTAATTGAATTAACATATTTGCAAAAAGCTTTCAAATGTTTATTTATAAGGTTTTGGTTTGACACTGGCCAATTTCCTCCATTCTTGTGTACTTCTTCAATCAACTTGTCCCTCTGATGCCTTGTGTTTCTACATTCATAAATAACGTGGTTTGCGTTCTGCTGTGGGCTATTTATTGCACGTACATTGAGGATCATCTATGATATGAAATCTATACAAGTAAGCTTTAGTATCCATGTCCTGATACCATTGCAGTGAATGTCGCTGTTAATGGTAGTTTTGTCTTAAGGCGATCCTTTATCAAAGGGAAGAAGATTTGGTAAGGGCTCCTTTACTTGTACTGCTCCAACTCTGTTGCTACTGTAGATATCCTGCCCTCTCTATTTCAGTTTTAAAAGTAGATTTTGGTACCTAGTTGTAAATAGTCTTTATTTCGATGTCTTCAGCAGCTGATTTTGCTAATATGTATGCTAGCACGTTGCCAGTAACACCTACATGTGCTTTCACCCAACTGAAGTGTATTGTCCACTGATTTCTTTCTAAACTTTCTAGTTTATTAACTGTCTCCTCAGGAATATAAATGTGTTTATTGTTGTTTTGTCATGTAGATAGCGCCACTTGACTATCTGTAAATATGACTACAGTCTTCTCTTTATTCAGCGTATTCGCAATGTTTTGTAGCTCTTCTAGTGCTTTCAAAATAGCCAGTTGTTCCGCCTGATTGTTTGGACACTTTCCATCCAGCCTGAATTGCAGTTGTCGAATTAAAATATTGTGCTTGTACAGAACTACAGCAGCCCCCAATTTTCCATCTGATTTACTCCCATCGTAAAAATTTGAAAGATATATGCTCCATAATCCCCCACTGCTTTTATATGAGGTGGTTCTGCTGGATGGTTCCAGACGCTTGGTAGTAGGGGTGCATCATAGTCACGTTCACTGTGTATATCATTGTAGTTTTATTTTGCCTTGTATTGTTATACCAATTGGCTGGATGCCGGCAATAACACAAGATGCATCATAAGAAATTATCCTATATGCCTTCGTCATTTTTATGTTGAACAGTCCCTGAATCCTCTGGTATTTTTTAATGTTCTTCTACTTTTCTAGGGCAAATCCCCACACAGGAGCATTATAAGTTGAAATGGGTTCTACTGCGCCTTTATAAATAGTTTCTAGCTCGTTATTTCCCAGTCCCCAAGTGAGTTTTGCGCACTTGGGTAGATTATGCAAAGTCGTAGTGCTTTGTTGTGTACTTGATCTATGTGGTGATCAAAGCTAAACTTCCTATCAATGTAAATACCAAGATATTTAATAACATCCACTTGTTCCAGAGTTTTATTGTTCAGATACATGCTGATTGCTGCATTATGATTAGTTTTGTTCTTTGATATTACCAAAACTTTGGATTTTGAGTCGTTAAACTGAATTTTATTTTCTTTAGCCCATAACCCAATTTTCTTTAAGCCTGATTTGAAAAATTTTCAAAATCTAATATACTTTTTTCTTTTGTTATGACAAGTAAATCATCAGCAGATGCTATTACCTCTGTCCGCGGTGTATATTCCAATTTTAGCAATGAATTATATAGTATATTCCAAAATCCAGGCCCACAACAAGATCCTTGCAGACAGCCTCGCTCGACCCTTTGTAAGTCTATACAAATTTCTTGGACACTGCATCTCTCTTAAGTTATTTAAAACACAAGGCCACCAACATGCATCAAAAGCTCCTTTCACGTCCAAACTCACCAAATTAACATAACCAAAAATCTTTAGGTCATCTTCCATGAATACCTGCAGCGCCATTGCTGCATCTGTCGCACTTTTCTGATCTTTAAATCCAAATTGTCTTGTACTGTAAAGGTTTCTCGTGTTAATATAATATTCAATCCTATTTATCATTACCTTTTCTAAAACTTTACCGCATATGTTCAACAAGCTGATGGGTCGATATGGTGAGTGGGAAAGCGTCATTTCAGGTAAAGGGAGAAAAGGGGTTGTTCTGATAAACCATTTTCTTGTTTTATCGCCTCTCATGTAGAGGAACAAGCATCAAATGGATGTCATACCAGTCACAAATGTTGCTACATGATTTCTTGCCAAGTGCGCAGTTCTTTACATGCATTAGCTGAGTAATACTGTAATTTACAGGTAGTGATGTAAGCATTGTTGAATGTATTTCCTTGTTAATCAGAAATAAAAATACCCAGTACCAGCAATATATTGCGCTGCATTATCCAGATAACCACAACTTGTCCGGTTTGTTTTGTTTTAGGATTCCAGCTCTTGTGTTAATCTTCCACAAATAAACATCAGCATTGGAAACGTGGAAGAAAACAATTCTATAGGAATGAAAACTACAGTATCGCGTATGTGGCTGCTGCTATCTGATTGTAATCACGAAAGCTGTATGTTGTGCATTAAATGACAGATAATAGTTTGTACAATCTTAACATGTGGGGTCATGGAGCATGTTTTTGATTTATTTTTGGTTTGTGCTTCCTCTAGTATGTGCAGCAGCAGCAGTCGTATTCATCGTCGTCGTAGGAGGAGTAGTAGGGGGAGGAGAATGAATGCGTATTGTTTAACGTCCACTTTTATTACATGTGGTACCTCAATGATGACACCGGTGGTACATGAAAATGAAGACGGAGCACCGGTGGAATGAGATGGCGGGGGAATCGGAGATCCCGGAGAAAACCCGCCTCAGTGCCGTGTTCACCACTTGAACCCGGGCAGCCTTGGTGAGAGCCAGACAGTCTAGCCACTCGGCCATAGCGCGGCCTGGAAGAGGAGAAGGAGCAACAGCAGCAGTAGAGCATGTACGAAATAAAAAGCTATATAAATTCCTCCAATCCGTAATCAGTTATGGTGCTCCGTTCTCAGTAAACGAGAGAAAGATGATCCGATAACAGCGATAACAGCGAGGACGTTGAAAGATAAATGTAAGATACATAATTAAAACCAAAATTAAAGCTACCCGACAAGTTCTTTAGTTTTCTAATATGCTTCAAATTCAAGCAATGTTCACTTGCAATCTAATATTACAAGGAAGTTTATATCTTCAATGGGACTGATTGGGGAAATTTGCTCCAAAATGAAAAACATAACAAAAAGAAACTATGATTTAAGTGCCTGAACTGTTGTTATAACCAATTTTCTAGGAACTCTTTTAAGCAGTTCTATTATTGGAGCTAAAATGAGAGTTACGTCACGATTTCAGTAAACCGGAGCAATGGAACTGGTTGTGTACTGGAGGATTTTGCAGACGTTTGTCACCTTATCTAACCTTTCTAGAAGTGGTTTATGTAAAATTTGCTGCACGTTGGTAAATTAATTTGTAAATTATGTGCTTTAACTAAAACTTGCACAGCTTTAACTAGGGATGGGCCAACAACAGTTTTTCTCAGTACTCGGTTATCGATACCGATGCACGTTATTTTCCACTTCTTCGATACTTCGATACTCGATACCGTCATTTCTACTTCTAGTTTCAATACAAAATAGTATGTTGGGAGAACTGTGTAATGCTAATGAAATTAAATAAGTGCACATATTTAATGAGGTAAAACTTAAAACCATCTTATGTTTAAACTCTACATTATACATTTCAAAGCAAAACAGTCCAATTTAATAAGTTTTTCTTCAAAAATACTAGCATTTTCACCCTTTCGGGGTCACATCTAGTTCTTATTCTGTCACATATGGTTCCTGTTATGCTAAATTTTTAAATAGTCTTTCAGAGCAAACTGTTGAAGATGGAACATGCAAATATTTAGCGTTCTGAATTTATTTTCCAGTAGTAATCCAGTTCACTAGAAAGAGGAGGTGACAAATCGTCGCTGAAATATACAGTAATTTCTCTGGGTATTGGTAAATGGCACTGAATTTGACACACGATTATTTACTTGTATGTTACTGTGCAGGTACAACATTCCTGGCAATATCTTATATTTTGCAATATTCTACTTGCGGCAACAATATTTTGTAACTTTAAAAGAATAGAAAAATTTCAGAAAGAATATGGAGTGAATTTTCGAAGTATCGTTAGATGTGGACACCATGTAGCTATCGCAATTATCGAGGACCCGTCTCTAATTTTAATAAACAATGATATGGCCAGATTTTACAGGAAGTTTTCTAGCACGGTTTTCTCGATTGCAGTGTTTTATACATTTTACTGTAGTCCTTTCGATATGGTTTTCACGTCATCAGAGTGAAGCTTCAGACACAGCTTACTTCACATAATAGTTTTCTCAGAACTTGCCTGGGCCGCGCCGTGGCTCAGTGGTTAGACCGCTTGGTTCTCACCAAGGCGGCCCGGGTTCAATCCGCAAAGTGAGATTTGTGGTGGACAACACAGCGCTGGGGCGGGTTTTCCCCTGCCATCTCATTTCACCGGTGCTCATCATCTGTGTCATCGCCTGCGGTGCCGTATGTAGTAAAATCGGGCGTTAAACACTACACATTTCATTTCAGAACTTGCCATGCAGTAATTAATATACAGCCAATATGTTAGGCAAACAAGCTCCCCCAAGTTTGATAAAGCCCAAACTTATAATTGAACAAACATTTAAATACTGCACAAAGATCTAAGCACACTTCTTTATACACAACCACACAAACTGTGGTAAGACTTACAAAACACTCGGCAAACTACTTCGGGTTTATGAATCTTCTGCGGTTAAAAAAGTCAAATGCAACAAACTCGCAACAGCTTAATCAGCGGCAGCGATGTTCAAAATGTTAATATTTGTAAAATTCCATAACACAAGTTAACATCAAGTTTTTATATCATGTTAAAAATAACATTTTTAAATGAAATAGAATATGCGTTAACTTCAGTTTCAAATCACCTTAACGTTATTTAAAATTTAAAATTGGTCAGTGAAACTGGCCCTTATAGAATTAAGTTAAGCTCTTGTTCTCTACATCCATGAGAATAAAATAATTCTGTGGTAGAACAATCAAGATGCAAAACATTTGGTGTTAGTTATAAAAAAATTGTCCCCCCCCCCCGCCAAAAAAAGAACAGCGCGACTATACTCGCATATGGTGCTTCATTTGAAATTACACTTCGTTGAGGAGCCTAGAGGCACTCTGCTAGCAACATTCACTTCCTACGCGGCCATACGAGTAGATCTTGGAAGGAGAAAAAAAACTGGAATTCCGATAGACTGCAGAAGAATGTCCTAGCAGAATGATATTGTGAAGCTGCTTTCTCCATTATCAGATTTAACTGATATGCGTAACAATGCACATACCCCGCAAAAGGGAGTTCCTTCACTTTGATCTGAACGCCGCGTGTTGCCTCTCATTACAGATGCTCAGAGTTAAGTTTCAGCGATTATTTTAAGACGATCGTCTTTGAAAATGGTGTCAACTTTTTTCAAAATACAACCTGCAATAGAATTGGTGGTCTGATCTGCAGGATTAAAGAAAACCAAAACCGTTTATATATCAAACGGGTTTTTTTCCTCCCTCATCTATAAACTAAAGCTAACTGAATGATGTTTCGGTCTCATCGAGTCCAAGCAAAGCAAGCTCAAATTCTCCACAAAATTTGATCCAATCTATGATTTTCGACTTGCGCATTATTTTTTTGCGTTGTTTCCTGATACGCTCTGCCTAGATGCATTGCAATATTTACAGCTCCAAAAATTGAGAAGTTAAATGAGTATCACTGCTTCTTGCTATTTGAATACTCTTTTTCATGTGTTCATTAATATGACCAAGATTTTTAACATAAGTCAGACTGTGAATCAGTACTTCCGAACAGGAGGCAAAGAAAGCAAAACAGAGGATTTCTAATTTCACATCCACTGATCCACTCATTGTTATATATATTTTTTACTTTACTTGTACACTGAGTGAAGTAAGTTTATAAAACTTAGGTTTCACACTCACACACAAAATAAAGTAACTTGATATTCGCCACTGAATACCGTTGCACAAAGGAATACTTAAAATGCGAGTATGTGAGCCACGTGCACTTCTTATGGGGGATTGTTATATTCACGATAATGGAGTATCGTGCCAACAGAACTTACAGGTGCTTCACTAGCAATCTGCCCTGCGATTTAATAACCATTAGATATTGGATCTGTTTACATAAGAAGGGTGGATTTGCTTTCTAGAACTAAATGTAAAGTAATGATAAAGTGTTTAATGCATTTTAATGCATATTCAAGTTCTAGAGCTACAACTATTAGTGTTGATGGGCCTGCTTTGCCGGCTTCAAGCATATACTTTACTGCAGGGAGTGAATACCGTACTACACCGATATGCAGCACGCATTTGTGCGAGAATCATGGGAACTTAGGCTATCACGGAAGCTAGAGAGGAAATTTGTACGTATGCGTAGTACTGATCAGCTTGCTTGCAGTACGCTTGCTCACTCTCAGCACGTTAAAGCCGAGGATGCGTTACATTAGGAACGCAAGTGTTCTTCATGCGTCAAGAGTACTTTATTCATTGTGTTCGATTTCTTATACTCACAATGATGGGTGGTTATTTGCATGGTCTTTCAAAATTTATACTACGTGATTTATAAAACAGAAAACAGCGTGGTGCAGCACTGTAGCACGTAAGGACAAACCGCCGCTGTTTATTAGGGAAATTTGCTCTTGTAAATTTTTCAATAAAAGTGGCTGTTTGGGATCATGCAGCAACTTTTCAATGCGAAGGTTCATTTGTTGTACTCCTGAAAACTCTTTTATGAATAGTGATGACGAGAGAATGTACCTTTTTCACGATAACGTCACATATAATCTCCAAAAACAATTTTAAGAAGCACAATACCTGTCGTCCTTGAACTAATAAAAATTTTATGCAATTTTTTAAAGAATTTGGTATAACCTTTTTCCTCAAAATAAATATAATATAAAAATACTAAATTTTTGTACAAAAGATAAAATTTCAGATTATAAAAATTCTGGCATTTATCAATTTAATGTTTAGATTGTGACTGGGTTTACATTGGAAGGACCAAATGTAATTTAGAAACCTGAATGAACATTTTAGAAATATTAAGTATAAACACATTGATAAGTCAGCTGTGGCAGATCATTTTTTATCATTTAATAATGAAATAAATCCAGAATTTAAATTATTAAAACAATTAAATAGACCAATAGATAATGGTTTAGGAAAAAATATACTCATGTGATGAATTTTGAAATATTGCTCACTGATTCTATACATAAGTTTATTTTGCTACAAGTAGATGGCAGTACAATAGCGAATAATCTGTCACCTAGCAGCAGTAACCATGTAAAAACAACGTTTATTTTGCTACAAGTAGACGGCAGTATGATAGCGAACAATCCATCACCTAGCAGCAGTAACCATGTAAAAAGAAACAATAAACAGAGCTGAAGGTGCAACAAATGTGTGGCAAAAACAGATCTGGAAGAGTCTATAATGTTTTAAGAAAATAAGTGAAGTTGGTGACAAATTACTATATTTTATTGCAACATTTGTGTTGCTTCACTGTCAACAGTTTCAAATTTTACGTATTATTAACTTTCTAAGGTTTTTTTTTTTTTTTTTTTTTGTTATCACCTAATTAAGGTTACTGATATCTTATGCCGCAACATGAAGTTTGAGCATCTTTTTCAGAAAGCAGGACAATTTGGTGTGACTTCCTTCCCATATTTGTTTTACTTAATATTCCTAGTTTAGTGAATTAGTTATATTTTAATGTTTAACTCAGAAAACACAGTTTTATTTAAGAAAGAGAGAGAGAGAGGTAGAGAGAGACAGTACTACAGCGATAAAAAGTTCAAGTGAAGCTACGGCCTATGCAGCTTTAAGGCAGTTGTATCATTAGTAAATGATAGGCACTGATTAACTCCCCCTCTCCTGTTCAGCATAGCTTTGTTTGTATTTTAAGAGTTAAGTTCATCAGCTAAATATTTTAAGAGCAAATAGTACCTAGAATGGCACAGGCCCATTTTTGGTAAAATATACTTGAAAGTATTGGGATAATATACAGACTCAAAGTATTCATTTTCATCTAGTGTATCCAGTGGCTTAATTTAGTGTTATTTCTGATAAATAAAATCACTATGGAAAAGCAAATGCTACTTCATTTGCAACATTCAAAACAAAATCAAAACAAGAACATACAACATATGGAACCTCTTTCAAAAATTTTATTGCTTGTTTCTGCTTAACGTCATGCTTTTACAATTTAAAAAATATTTACATTATGCTTTATTTAATTATGCTAGTTAAAACAGTTTCAAGTTCTGCATGGTTCATAAATTTCACATGCACTGAGAGCTATACAAGGGATTTATATATTGCTTATCTTTAAATAAAACATTACTGAGTTGTTCCAATGCACAAAACTCCAGCATGATCACAGTTTATAAATCAATGTTAAAACTGTTCATCTACGCATAAGGCACTATACATTTACAGTATGGACTAAAACTTCAGATTGGTCATTATGTTCCTCCTCTTGATTATGGCCACTTGATGCATCATTGGATGAAACTGTATCAGAGGTGGTGCTGACCACATTTAGCATGTCTCTGGCAGCAATGGACAGTATTCCTCTTCCCTGTTGTTCTCCCTGAACTACAAAAGGAAACAAACATAAATTCAACAAGGTTTATACTATAATCTTTTCACCCATTTACACAAAAAAACAAACAAAAATATCAGTTTATTCATGATGAAATTCTCATGAACATCTTTAAGGTACTTGCATAATAAAGGTATAAGATGACACAACAGGCTACCAGACAATATTAAAGAAATAAAGAGCCTTGTACATTTTAAAAAGGGAGTAAAACTCTTTTTACTGCAACATTCCTTTTATTCTGTAAAAGAGATTTTAAATATTAATTAGTTTTAAGTGATTGTAAATAATGACAGTGGACATTAATGTAATTTTTATACTATGACATGTCTGATATCAATCAAAAGGACAAAATAAATTGAATTAAATTGAATTAAATCATGAATTAGAGTAAACTCCACATTTGTGAATAATTACTTTTATATAGCATTTCTCTATGGTCTTTATATAGTTTATATTTAGTTGCTTTTTCTACTTTAGACTTTTGTTGGATCCTGTATCTGTTACAGTTTTTAGTCTTATGTAACTTTTTATATTTATCTTTGTATCTTGAACTGACATGTCCTATAACATATGTATTATGTTCCAAAGGATGGAATAAATAAAATACAATAATACTTTAATACTTAGTTGGTGTTAGGTGCTGATGGACAACTACTAGAATCTTATGATTAGGGCTTCTATGTTTCTCTTTCCCCCCCCCCCCCCTTTGTTCGCATTTAACTTCAATGGTCCTATCAGTAGTCGTTCTCCTTTGGAAATTATTGTGATGCTGTTATCTCGTAGATAACAGTTGATGGTACTTTGGATCTTCTTTTTTGTTTTGTTTTAATCAGTAGATTACACACACATTCACACTCAATCCCCACCCCCATGCAAGGAATACTCACCTCAATGTTTATGCACCAAACACTGGAAAAATATTTATTTTTTATATGATCATGATACTAAAATATGACAAATATTTTTAACAAATTAGAACAAAAACAATATTTGTCCTAAATACTGGAGGATGTTAAATAAAAAACATACTTAGCCAGTTAATGGAAATTAATTGTTCTTTCGCACCAGTGACCTGTAGGACAAGGTTTCAATAGGTAGAGTCAGACTGAAAAATTCAATGTCACAGCAGGGACTTAATTTAACGTCATCCTGGCACATTGCCATAATAGCTCAGTGATTACTGGACTTACACCGGAAGATCTGTGGTTCAAATCCGTGGTATTGAATTTTTCAGTCTGATTCTATGTACATACATATTTAGTTAGGTTTAACAAACATGTATGATGTAATTTTTGGGATAAAATTCTGTACTTCTCCTGGTCGCACATGTAACTGAATCAGCAGATATCATGTGGCATGATTAATGAATTCTTATAGTTTACATAAGTTATGGGATTGTAATAGAATGAAGAAAGGGCTAAATTATATATACCTTTCTAAAAATGATCATATATATAATATTTAAACAAATAAATATATTCAATATATTTATTATTTTATTTATATATTATTTATACCTATATTAGATATAATAAATTTATTTATTTATTTAACAAAATGTAAAATAAATAAAATATGAATTTCTAAAGAAAAATGTAAAAAATATTTACTCCTTTAATTTTTTTTTTTATTTTGCAAAATATATATTTTTATGTGAAATAAAATTTTGTAAATAGACTTTTGGATCTGGATCATACATATGGAGTGTGTATGTGTAGTGTTTTAGGGCCCGTCGACAACAAGGTCATTTGGGCCTCCTACATATGGATATTAAATTTTGTCTTAGGTATGTATATATTAATTAAACAGAAAACCGACTCATTACTTTCAAAAGAAAAACACTTATTTACACACATATTTAGGTTGTACTTATGATCAACCATCCCAATATCATTACATGGTTAAATTATACATTGTATCAAATAGTTTATAAAAATAATGGCAGAAATCTGATCCTCTAAGGAATGGCTTCATTTAAATATACACTACTATGATGAAACAAGCTAATAAATATTACCCAGTTTAAAGCTGGTATCCATATAAGAAAGAAGTTATTTGACAGCTATGTTGAACAGCATTTACTTAAGCTGCATTACATTTAATTTGTATAAACAATCAGCATTTTCAAAAATTAGCAAATATAAATATAATCACAAAGGTAATAAAGACAAATTCTTCAAAGGATACTTAAACTGAATCTATTACATCTGGGATTATGTATTACTTTAATATTTACTTTAAGTATTTACTATTGGACAATCAGCCAAATGAAAATGCTGTGCAAGTTGGTCGAAAAACTACTATCAAAATGTATAAAAGCTCACCTTATCAGGCACAGCATATTAACCCTCTTACAAGATGGCTTCTGTATGAACATTCTACCTTACTTTAACTTCTTTGTGGCACCTTACTCACTACCCACAGGTTTAATAACTGCAAGAGTTCAGATATCTTCTTATTAGATGTAGAACATGTGCATTTGACAGAGCATGGGACACTGGCCAATTCCATAAGCTCTGTAATACAACCTCCAGTAAAAAGCCATTAAACTAATCGCCAACTATTACACGACCGAACATTTCACAACTGCATCAACTCCTCTTCTTCCAAATCTCAGTCAATCTGCTATCCCAGAAGGAAGCTTACTCAGACCACTCCACTCCAACTTATACATCAAAGATATTTCCAAAAGAGCAAACACAACTCTGTTCATGGTGGAGCTCTCTGAAGACCTGAGACTACTAACTTCATGTTTACAAACAGCCCTCACCTCCCTTGAGGATTGGGTCACCAAATAATGAATAAAGGTAATGTGGCCAAATTCCAAGCCTCGTTTTCACCAAATGTTTTATGCACTGACAGGCAGCACTTGGCTTCCAGAACTTCAAGTATTCGGCAATTCCATCTCCTGATTCAACATAGTAACCTATATTGGGGTAACAATGGACCAAGACCTCACATGGTAATAAAGGCTCAAACAGTAAAGTACAAAATAAAAGCACAATTGTCCAAACGGTATCCCCTCATTAATTCATGCTACAGAAAGCCCTTATCAGACCCATATCCTCAGGCGCTGTTTCATTCACCACAAATCCCATATGGACCACTTAAGTCCAGCCACTCAGCACTCTCAGTTGTCACAAATAAACAAATCTCATGCTTTTTCAGGAACATGAGATTTTAATGAACTGAATACAAGATGATCAACATATGATAATTGAGTGGTTGTTCTGCTGTTTTAAGCTGCATATTAAGCTTATTTTCTCAAATTTACTTTAAAATAAGGGTATTTTCTTGTATGCATATATTATGGTGAGTTGAATGTACTCACATATGTATAATGAATAGGTTTATGGAACATAAGTCTAAGTTATGTTTCCACAAGCCCAGTTGTATACACAGCAATCATCTTTATTGCTGTTTTATATGAGCATATATCAACTGTTTCTTTAGGACACCACTTTTTAAGAGTTGGAAGTATCCTTACTCAACTCCAAAAATGTCCGGAGAACCATACCTGCAATTGGCTGACGAGTCTTTCAGACTTTGCTGGGATATCAGTAAACTGATCAGCAACCTTTGCTCCTTTTGCCAACAGAGAATGACAGTGCAATCATAGGTCAGCACATAGAGTACACAATTAAGATCAGTATATGAAGTGAACCTTTAGGCCTCAAATGCGGTAATACTATAAGGGTCAGAGAAACAAGATTTCAATCAAGGAAGACTAGATAGGAAAAGACAAAGAAGGAATATGGTAAGGAAAAGGAATAAAACCAGATTTGTTCATTAAACTCAGGCTGACCAGATCCATTTGATGAGCAGCGCTTTACTTTTAATTCAATGTGCATAAGCATTCATATATAAAAATAAAAACTCATACCAGTGAAGCAATACAAATATTACATATACATACTAACCGCTGCACCATGCAAAGGTGAGGGATAGCTTATTAGGTAATTGTCCAGATTGGTTCCTGTAAGCCTCTGTTATATAGGAATTAAAAGCTCTCCTCCCCTGTTGAAAACAAGAGAGCACTCTGTTGACTACTGACTTATCTTAATGATAAATTTAATAAAAGTTATGTTAATCCTGTTGAAGCCAAAGCCTTCATCCTTGAAACCATCAATATTTATTTATTTTTTATTTATTTATTTTCAGTTCAGTATAGTGTTAAATACACAAAAGAACCACGTCATATGAATTTATACAGTTTAAGAACACAGCTATACAGATTGTGTAACATAAATAGAATATAAATAGAATACTAACTTGCTTTAATAAATCCATACACACTAACAAAAATAATAATGATAATAATAATGATGATGATGATAATAATAATAATCTTTATAAAAATAAAGTTCTAACTAGTATTAATAAACTCATCCACACTATAATAGGCTTTGTCAATTAGGAAACATTTCAGCATAAATTTAAAAGTATTATCTTTACAATTCTTGATAGTGACTGGTAGTATGTTATAAAATTTTATGCCCATAAAACTAGGTGTCTTCTCATAAAAGTGCAGTCTATGGGTAGGAATTGCTAAGTCGTCTTTATGTCTAGTGTTGTGATTGTGTCTATCAGAGTTGGTTTCAAGGTGTAGGTTAAATTTCTGAAGGTGCATTATTGTGTGGTATATGTATAAGCTAGGAAGGGTTAGAAGTTTCAATTTTATAAATACTGGACGACCAGATTCGTTATGTTTTAGATTCCCAAGGTGTCTGACGGCTTTTTTCTGCAATACAAAGATTTTGTTAAAATTTACCTTAGTTGTGTTACCCCATACTTCGATCCCATATGAGAGGTACAAGTAGATTAAAGAGTAACAGATAACATACGATAATCCTCTCAGTGACTAGATTCATATTTATACTGATTGCTCTCTGGGGCATTACAAAGGAGCTCGAACAGGTACATTTTGTCCATTCTTTTCCTTTTATAAAAAAGTGGGGAAATCTACAATAAGTTTTCATGGTGAAATTGATGCTATATATTGTACATCACTTCAAAATTTATTTTCACTGTTACATAAATGCAAAAATATAGTTATTCTGCCTCATTCTAAAGCTGACTCTAAACTATTGGTTCTACTACTTGGCCCAACATGAGGAAGATCAAAGAAATACAAGATATGATTAAATACAAAACCTACATAAAAATATAATCTTACAGTGGATTCTTGCACACTGTGCTATTTTTGGAAAGGAAATGGCTGATACTTTAACAAAGAAAAGGTTTAAAATCAATTTATTGGTAAAACAAAATTTCTTCTATAATCGAATAAAAAAAATGTTAAAAGAAACACAACTTCAAATTATAATTGACAAATAACACTTCAAAATCAACAGCTAAAATGAAAGCAAATTTTGGATGATCATTAATAGTTCCCAATTTACCAAGAAAATCCTCTGCTGCTGCATTTTGACTAATTGTGGAACACAGATTGTGGAGTTATTACATAAGCAAGACTTTTTTTAGTATTACTTATTTTTATGTTTACTTGTGAAGGATAGAATACGCAATGTTGTACTACTTAACACTTGCAATGTGTTTAAAGAATAATTCAGGAGTTCAGAATAAAATAGTCATTTGCAAAGAAGTGCCAAAGAAAGTGCAAGAGCATTTTCTATCGGACCTGAAGGAAATACCATGCCTGAAACTGGGAGATTACTCTCTCCGTCTAGAATTGGATGACCTCTCTCCTGAAAGGAAAGAAGTTGCAAGGAAGAAACTTCAAGAGACTCCAGATGTAGTCAAGGAAGCTGTTGCTACCCTAGGGATCTTCTTAAAGAGCAGTCGGATCTCAAAGCACCATTGCACAGTGAAGCCTGGTTGGTGCAATTCCTGAGGCCGTGCAAGTTCTACCAGGAGAGTACTAAAGACCTGGCAAAGCGGTATTAACAGTTCAAGCAGAAACATACAAACATATATAATGGGTTGGTACCAAGTAGAGAGAAGAACATCTTTGACCAGAATGTGTGCTGCCTAACAGAGACCAGTTTGGATGCCGTGTCCTGGTTATTGAACTGGGAAAGCGCTGGAAACACAACAAGTGTTGCCTGGATGAAGTATTCAAGGGGGCTGTGCTCTTCCTGGAAGCTGCAATGTTGGAGCTGGAGACACAGGTTGCAGGTGCTGTAGTCATCTTCGATATGGATGGCCTTTCACAGCAGCAAGTCTGGCAGTTCATACCACCTTTTGCTAAGAGGATAATTGACTGGCTTGAAGATGCAGTATCTTTGAGAGTAAAGAATATTCAGCCATACATTTTTAATATGGTGTTTGCCATGTTCAAGCCTTTCCTCAGGGACAAGCTTCGAAGTAGAGTCATCTTCCATGGAACTGACTGTGAATCTCTACACAACTACCTTAGCCCTAAGACACTTCTAGCGGCATATGGTGGTACTCTAAAAGTTCCTAGAATTTCAGGACCACAGTGATATAATCTGTTATGTATGTATGAAGACGAATACAAAGCTATCAACTCATATGCCTACAACAAGGAGGTAGAAAGCAAGAAATAAAATTAAAAGTTAGATAGAATAAAGGAATTAAGTAGGTAGCAAAATTTTGACTTATTTTTTTAAGATCTGCAATGCACAACAATGCCTCAAAATGCAGAGAATGTTTTGTATAGCGCAATTTAGATATATACTTACAGCTACTACACAAATATAACTATTTGCGACAAAAACTTCACTTATCTTAAGAAAATTATGTAAAGTTTTCTTATTAATTGATAAGATCGATTTCGTAAACCCTTGTTTAAATCTTCAGCCATCAAACAACTTCATTGTCAACATTACTATCGCTAGAGGTCATTATGTTTTCGTCAGTATTACCAAAATCTGAAAATGAAATAAACTTAAAAACAGAATCGAATGCTGGTATTTCAAAGTTCATTACGCGATGTTTATTTTTTAAAATAAATCTTTTCTCCCAAACCATTAAATCTATCAGACCATTTAATTGTTTTAATAATTTAACTTCTGGATTTATTTCATGATTAAATGACAAAAATGATCTACGGACAATTTATCAGTTTGTTTATACTTAATGTTATGAAAATGTCCTTTTGTTGCAGTTTCTAAATTATTTTTCGTCTTTGCAATATAAACCTGATCACAATCTAAACAATTAAATTAAATTAATTAAATTAAATTAATTGTAAATTAACATTATTTTCTTAAGATAAGTGAAGATTTTGTTGCAAATAGTTATATTTGTGTAATATTTGTTGCTTCGCTAAAACTAGCTTTATTTTTTAAGCAATACTTACAGTTTTTCTGAGTATATACTGTTGCCAGTAATTATGGCTGCAGAAAATAACTGGTGAGTTTAGTTCACTTCCAACAATTATGGTAACTAAGACTTGGTATTTTAAAAAAGCATTGGCTGCATTTTCCCTTATTTAAATTCTGGCAACATTTTAGATTTTAAAGAATGATACATTCCATATCAAATCATCTGATACTTTGGAAGATCGAGTAATAGCTAAACATTGATATTTTCACTGCAAACTTAATTAGATATCACCATAGAAATATGTCGGTTTTGTCTACCCTGTCTCCTATTACAGAAAATAACCAAGTACAGAAAAAGAATTGGAGTTCAACCTCTAATTCAGCATGATACTTACCGAATAAGAAAAGAGTGAACTTTGGTATTATGCTAATAATGATAATCTTGTATAGTTAGTGTTTTCTATTGCAAAAGATATTGCTAAAATTCTTGTGTGAAAATATATTTAAAATTGACTTTAATTTTCAAGAGTGCCATCTAAATAAATAATTAAATAATTAATCAATTTGATTAAGGAAGATAAATCAAATAAATACCTGCAAGCTGCTTTCCTTTCCCTTTCTGTTCAATGCTGCTGGCAATTACTGTAAGTTCATAGGCTCTTTGACCAAACAAAAAGTAACCAACACTGGAGCCAAGTATGATAGATAGCACAAAGAAACCATTATATAGCATGGCACACAACATGAGAGTATAATTCAGTATTTCCACCATTGTAAATGATGCAGTGTCTACAATGTGTTCCAGAGGCCTGCAAAAAATTCAAATTGTGACAACTGAATCTTGAAAAAATAATTTCACTAATCATGCACAAGAGTCATTCATAGGTTATGACTGTTAATTTACATCAGAACAGCTCCTCTGGGCTTAGTGCACTCAGAACAATAAGTGTTTCAAATTGTTTGACTGAATCTCAGTCACATTATAAACCTGAATAGATACTTAACATATCATCCTGTTTCCATCTATTTTGTTTATTTTGTGATTTTGTTTATTTTATTTACGTTTCTGTTCTTTTTATTTTGTTTGCTATCATAGAAATATTACATTTAACAACTTGGATGCACTTTTATAAAACACTAATACCTCTTCTATGACTTTTTTTTTATACAGCATTGTAAAATCAGTTGCAAACACTCTTCACAGGAGTTGGGTGTGAAAATGAATGAAATATAATCTTTTACCATGAGTATTTTATCAAGAAAACATTTATTATATATTGGCCATAAGGTTTTAAAACTATCGTTTCAAAATGCCCATATCAAAATATTTTTGTCTCTAAGAAAAACCCATGTAGCTTTAATATCTATCTTTAATAGATGCTAAGACAAGATACATTGAATCTGACAAAATTAAACTTCTGCAAAATTAGATAAAAGAAACTGTTTGCCTTTCTAGTACATTTGTGGATCATATTGTTTTCTAATATTTTTCTAAAAATAATATTAAATATTATTATATAAATATTACTTTCTAAAATGTGCAACAGCTTCACATAAATTGTCACTAACATTTAATAAATACACTGTTCTAGTCCACTTCTATACACTTCATTAATATTAAACAGCTTCTTAGAAGAAGAATTTTCTTTGACCACATTGTTGATATGCTACAGCTGTACATAATCAGGTGAAGAACGAGCAATTTCATTCTCAAGTATTTGTGTAATGGAGTGTAATGGAAGAGTGTTAATCTAGAGCATATAGCTAAAACTATGTAGTAATAGTACAAAATATGCAGATATAGTGTTTGAAAGTAGTGGTAATATAAAATATAATTGTTCAGAAGTATATTAAATAGAGGGAGTGCATGAGCTAAATGTGAAACTGCAAAATAAACAAGAAATGGACACCTAGCCAAACATAAGATTGAAAAGCAGGTGAGAAAGAAATGGCACCATCATTACAAGTGATAAATGACATTCTAAATAAGGGTCTGAGGGTTATGCATAAAAAAATCTAGCCTGAGAAATGAAAATGACAAACTGAAGAAACAGCAAAACTCAGCCTCAGAAAAGGAAATAAAGACACCATTAGCTTCCTGAGAAGAGAACAAAAAAAGCTACAAAAAGAAAAATGGGTTATTGAAACAAAAGAACATGGGTCCTTAAACCAAGATATCAAATTTTGGTGACCTGGAGACTTTGATAATATATAGTAGTGTTTTTCAACATTTTTTGCAACACGACCACCCTAGTATCAAAAAATATTTCGCAACCCCCGACCCTTTTTTTCAAGTATGTTAAAAATATATAATCCATACAACAATTTTAGGCTTTTGTGTTATTAGGATTTGAATAATATTATATAATTAAATGTGTAAATCGAATACGTGGCCAATTGATAACTAACAAACAAATACAAACATGTTGTTAGGGCCGAGACTCCCAGCGCCATCTGTTGGTAACACTCGGAACTAGTAAAGGTTCCATGAAAGGTCCACAAGTTTTTAGACGTTTCGCTACGCTTCTAAGAATCCCCATGACAGACTTCAAGGATACTTTGCAAGATTCTGTTCTGGTTTGTCTTGGAAATCCCCTTAAACACTGTAGCATTCTCCAGATGGATTTTCAGAACATAGTCTAGCTCTGCACTTAAGTTTATCAGTCCTCGAAAAAAACCACGATTGCTTGATGTAGTTGACTCATCGTGTCCTCGTAGAGAACTCAAAAGCTCCACAAAATCAAATGCAGTTAATGTTTAAAGCTTGGATATTTTGAGCTACTTTCTGGTTGTGAAATTCAATTGTTCCTTTTTTTTTTTTTTAATTTACGTCCTCCAACGTCAAGCCATATCGGATGATGAATGAAATGGGTGAAATAATGCTCAAATGAGGCTAGGGTCCATAGAGCATAGAGTTACCAGACATTCGACTTAATAAGGGAAAACCCCAAAATAAACCTTATCCAGGTAACTCACCCTGACCAATATTCGAACTCGGGACCTGTTGAACGTGAGGCAGACACGCTACCATCTACGCTACCGAGGCGGGCATTCAATTGTTCTCCGATATGCACCGTCCATCTGCTTTGCTATATTTACATTGCCAAGCATAGCAAATCTGACTGTGTTCTTCATGTGCAGTTTTGAAGTTACGTGTTCTTTAGCGTGATCATGAAGGTGTTGCAAATCATTCATGCCATGTTTTGTCCATGGATCTTCACCGCTAAACAGAACACAGGGAAAGCAAAACAGGGCATTTTTAATATCACAACCACACATTAAATTATATTTCTCATATACATCGTTGTTAAAGTTCCTGTTAAAACATCTTGTTTTTGTTTTAACTACCTGTGTGATATTTATATTTGACGTGGGACTTCCAAATCGCTTAACTTAACTTTTTTTCTTCTAAGCCCATTTTTTAAAAAGGATGTGCTAACATCACTATATGAAATTCATTGTTTCTCCTTACAACACAATTTACCTGTATTTAAATAAATCACTCTGATTCACTACTCAAAACATGACACAGCTAACAAAACATGGCACAAACCATGTGGCTATGTACCAGAAGGTAATAGCTGACCGATGTGAACATTTAAATATAAGAGCAATAGATGGCACTGAAAGTAGAAGGAAAAGGCTTGGCATCCACTGTTCTCTGGCTGCTAGGTTAACCAACCTTATGCAGCCTTATGCCCCACATTTCTCCTCTAGTTGCTTCGGCACTGCCTAAGTTCATTTTTCCCTATACCTACCCATTGTATGCCAGTGGTTTGCATCTGGTAGTGAACTACTCGGCGCCTGCAAACAATATAGCGCGCAGAGGTCCACTGCACTAGCCAAGGTCGAAATGAACTCCAAATGGAACGTGCCACTGCATTAAAGAGAGACCCAGCATTTTGGTTGTAGCCCAAACATGCTACCCTATTGAGAAGACAACCCTGATCCTAATGAAAAAAAATAAAAAATAAAAATAAACCCGTGGAATTTTTTGAGTGAAAATTAAGAGCTCTGGAACCTCAAAAAACTGCTATAGGACAAATGTCCAATCTAAATGAGAAAGCGTTGCTCGCTAGCTATTGAGCAGCTTTCTGTGTGGCTAAAGCAGGAAAACCTCACAGTATTACCGAAAATTAGATTTTACCAGCAGCTTTAGATATAGCAGAGATTATGTTTGGCAAGCAAGAGGTCAAAAAGCTCAAATGTATACCTCTCTCTAATAATACCATTCAATGCAGGATAAGCAATATGGCGACTGACATTTGTGATCAAGTCATAGAAAAAGTAAAGAAAAGTTCTTTTGTGTCCTTGCAATTTCATCAATCAATGGATATAGCGGCTTGTGCGCAGTTTGTAGCTTTTGTGCGTTTTGAATCACATGAACTATTAATGAGAGAGATACTACTTTGCAAGACACTTCTCATGTCAGTGCTTACATGGCATGTTCCTTGAAGCTAAGCAAGATATGAATATCCAATGGGCACAAAAATGCATTGCTACTTGTAGTGACAGAGCAAGCGCCATGACTGTTGTGAAGAGTGGATTTATTGCTAGACTGAAAGAGCAGATGCGAAACGCTTGTTGGATGCATTGCTTTCTCCATCGCCATGCTCTTGCAGCCAAAACCTTGCCACAAGAATACAGTGAAGTTCTAAATATTATGATTAACATTATAAATTCTATTAAAGGAAAAAACGTTGTATACCCGATTGTTTCAAATCATTTGTGAAGATATGGGGACACCACACTCCTACTGGCTTAACCATAGAGAGGTTAGGTGGTTATCAAAAGGGAAAGTCTGTCCGATATGACTTAACGTTGGAGGACATAAATTACCAAAAACAAAAAAACAAAAAAAAAGAGTTATGAATAGAGTTATGAATTCTAGTTAATTGATAGAAATTAATCATTTCTTCACACTAGCCGTATATAGGCTAAGATCTTTGATAGATGGAGTCAACATGAAAAATTCAATGACATGGCTGGGATTTGAACCACGGATCTCCTGGTTTCCGTCCAGTCGCTCTAACCCATTGAGCTGCCATGGTCAACTTTTAATGTCATGGTGGCAAGTTGATCATGGTAGTTCAATGGGTTAGAGCGACTGGACGGAAACCAGGAGATGCGTGGTTCAAATCTCGGCCATGTCATTGAATTTTTCATGTTGACTCTCTCTATTAGAGTTATGAAACTTCACGCTGAACTATTAGTATATTTACAGCAAGCCAAGTCACATTACTCTGAATTCATTTTTGACCCGGAATTCCTTTTGAAATTGGCTTTTCTGTCTGACTTATCTGAGCATTTAAATAACCTGAATAAAAGTCTTCATGGGCGGGATGAAAATGTCATTACAGCAAAAGACAAACTCCATGGCTTTATAAAACAATTGAATTGTGGTCATTATCTACAAATCAAAACAATTTTGATTCTTTTTCGCCGACACAGTCTTTCATTGAAAAATTCAGAAGCGAGATAAATATCAACTCATATATATCTGGTATGAAAATGGTGTTAGATAATTTGAAGAAAGAACGGTGTCATTACTTCTCAGTGCAAGAGATATCGGATAGCACTGGGCAAAGCTGGATCTTAAACTCGTTTTAAATGCAACTATAAATGAGGCAAATCAAAGCTACTAAGTAAACTAAGCAAATTTAGCAGCTCAAAGAGAATCTGCTGCAATTATCTGCTGATGGGATGTTACACTTGGAATTCATGTCTAAAAATTTTGATACCTTTTGGTTAAAAAGAAAAAAAAGAATACCCGGAATTAACAACTGAGGCTTTAAAGTGTTTGATTCCATTTTCTACCTCGGACTTGTGCGAGTTGGCATTTTCATCAATGGCCCAAATAAAAAGAAACTAAGAAATTGCTTAAATTTGGAAAACTATTTAATGCTTAATGTTGCAAAAACGGATCCATGATGGGGGAAATTGATTGAACAAACTCGAGTGCAACCTTCACAGTAAAATGAATCAGTATCTACTCAAAGATTTTATTTTGTGTTCATGTGTTTGTATAAATAACATAACTAGTATCATTTTGTTAACTTTTTCTTAATATATCTACCTTTTTAAAATCTGTTGATTTTTTTACTGAGTTCTCTCAACCTCTCGCGGCCCTCCTATAGAGGCTTGGTGACCCCCACGGGGTTGTAACCCACAGGATGAAAAACACTGATTTAGAGATTTTAGCTATCTGGGATAATTCCTCTCAAAGGATGGTGAGAGAAACTATAGAAATATTTAAGGAAAGGAGCAATCTGAACCTGACACAGGCAAATCACTCAACACCATATGAAAGACCCTATTAGCACGATGACCCCCAATGGAGGAGAAGGAACCAATAGGTAGGACTGCAGGTGGACTGGGACAGAGGGGCAAACCAGAGTATAAAAGCGGTGACCGTTTGAAATATTTGCAGTCACCCAGTGAAGAAGCCTAATATAGTTTACAGCAAAACATTGGCAGGATTTTGAAGACAATAGGACACAGACCACACTGGAAGCCAAGAAAAACAAAAAAAGTAAAATAACCATAATTTCCAATTTTTCAATTTTCAATTCAAAAGACAACAAAGATGCAAACAAGTAACAACTCTTTCTCCAATCAGCAATGAAACTTAATACAGAAAATTTACATATCATCCCAGAGCTACACACCTTTTCCAGAAAGTCTTCAAAGAGCATAAAATTACTTTTGCCCCACAGAAAAAATTTAGTGTACAACACCTTTTGAAATCACATAATACAAAGGAGATATCCACAGACAAAAACTCAGGTGTGTACATAAACCGCAAAGGCTGTGACAACTTTTACATTGGAAAAATAAAAAGGAACTTGAACATTAGGCTTAAAGAGCATTTTAGGAACATCAGGAACAAAGAAATAGATAAATTGGCGATAATGTACCATTTTTGGAAGGAGAATCATGATATAGAACAAGAAATAGACTTATTAAAAAGTGTCCATTAACCATGTGGGAAAAAATCTTCATAAAGAAATATGAAAGAAAATTGTTTAATTTTGACACTACCTTTGATGAAAAACCAAACTTCAATGTTCATCAAGATACCGACAGAGACGCACCTATCGCCTCCAATGAGTTCACAAAACCAACATCCATTACTCGACAACATCTGATGATGTTGAAGTTTTATTGAGTCACACTTGTTTACACTCACCTTCACTTATTATTTTTAAAAAACGCTGGAACGTTTTTTAAAAATAATAAGTGAAGGTGAGTGTAAACAAGTGTGACTCAACAGAACTTCAACATGAAGAAAACTTCACTGTTAATAATGCTTCTATTTGTAATATTTAACACCTGATGATGTTAGGAAGATCCTAATGAAACGTGTTCTAGGTAAATACTAGCAATAAATAGAGCATTGAGTATTAGTTTGACTCAAAATTATATTAATTTTGTGCTTCATTGTATCATAATCCTTACACATTGGATTATAATTATGTTAAAATTGTGTACAGAAGAACTATCATTTTGTTTAAGTTAATTGGTGGAAATGAAGCATTTCTTCACACTAGCCACACATAGGCTAAGGTTTTGTATGGATAGAGTCAACATGAAAAATTCAATGCCATGGCCGGGATTTGTACCACGGATCTCCTGGTTTCCGTCCAGTCACTCTTACCCATTGAGCTACCATGGCCAACGTGCCATCCTGACATTAAATTCTCCAGTTGACTCATATATTCCAGGTAAACCACTAAGGGCTCTCGCATCCAAGATACACCATTTGTGGTGACTTACTATCGTAAGTGGTGGAAATGAATCATTTCTTCATACTAGCCGCACATAGGCTAAGATTTTGTATGGATAGAGTAAACATGAAAAGTTCAATGCCATGGCTGGGATTTGAACCATTGATCTCCATCCCTTAGTTGTTTACTGGGAACATATGAGTCAACTGGAGAATTTAATGTCAGGACGCCACGTTGGCCATGGTAGCTCAATGGGTTAGAGTGACTGGACAGAAACCAAGAGATCCGTGGTACAAATTCCGCCCATGGCTTGAATTTTTCATGTTGACTATCCATACTATAATTTTGTATTTATTCAGTTTCAATATGGCATCAAGCACAATACTTGACTTCATATAAATCGAAGGAGCACCTCTGCTTTGCTTTCTGTTTATTCTCTATTCTGTGGCTAAATGTTGTAGGGATAAACCATAAAACCACAAACAACACTGTATAATTGACAATCTTATTTACATAAATATTTATAGAGTATCTGCCAGATAAAACAAATTTGGCTAAGCTATTCTATGCTTCTGTCAGCTTGTAAAAATCGAGTAATAGTTGAGATATGATGTTATAAATATCAGGTTATTCATGGATGAAATAAATGTTACCTTCTAACCTCTGTTTCATATAACCTTGCCCTGCTGACATGTATCACTCCGCGTGCAACTAACTTCCCCCTCATCCTAATTGGCTAATGCTTTCGCACCATAGGCAATAGGCGGTGCCTTCCCGTCACATTGGAACCTGGAGTAAACATCATAATAATTGCCAGGAAGATAGAAATAAGAATATGAAGGCATGCAAAAATAATGAAGTTTACAATGAAACTGAACAAGTTGAAACTGAATGAATGAGCAATGAAACTGGAACAAGTTTATAATGAAAGGCCTTCGGAATTTTCCATTGGGATTTTTTTAAACCAGCATACATACCTTGCAAAAATGCTTGTCTTTCAGTCTTAAAAGTCGTGTCACGCCATACTTGTCGTGTGTCCTTCATTCACCCAAGTCTCGTCGAGGTAGTATATTTTAAGATTTGGAAAATTTTATTGTCTTTAAATACAGTGGCGGCTGGTGGATTAAATTATTGGTGGTGCACAATTGAAAAATAAAATACAGAGTAGTAGTGACTCACGTATTTATACAGGAACTCTGCTCTCCTCTCCTTAGACCTGGCGAATCTATCGATAACTTTTGCGTTGAAGTCACTGATCTTCATAACAAACTCGCTCTCAGTTGAAAGCATTGTTAATGCTGACAATCTGTCCTGTGACATTGTGCTCCTAAGGAAAGTTTTTACTCTTTTTAAAGTTGAGAAACAGTGTTCTGCTTCAGCGGCAGACATTGACATAGTTAACAACAATCACAGGAGTTTGACACATTCACTGAATGTAGCACATAAATTGTTTTCCTTAATGAAGCCCATCAAGCACAGAGCGCCGGACATTCCACGAAATTCCTCTCGACTGTAAATTACAGTCAGTTCTGTACAAATTTTTGTTCCAATGATAAAAGGATAGAACCTTATTGTTTCTCTAAGGGAATCCTCTGGAAATGTCTTATCATAGTCGGAGAAATTTTCTTGATGAAATAAAGTCGAGGCTACCAGATGCCCCGTGAAGCTAAATCTGTCCTTTGCTTCTCTAAGAATAATGTCACAGACTTCAAGAGCTTCTCTTCTTTTCATCATGATCTTCTATTCTTCTCCTCTTAATTGCAGTTTCTTCGTGTTCCTCAATGTCCGCGCTATTTCTTAGTTTTTGCACTTTCCTTTCAAATGCGTTTAGCTGGGCAAAGGTAAATATTGCATTGCAGTCTCGTTTCTGCAGCTCATTGTACAGAATGTCCACATGGGGCATGATCTTGTGGAAGAAAGATAGCCAGAATACAAAATTATCATCTTTCAAAGTGGCCATAAACCCAGAAGCCTGAACAAGTGTGGATTGTTGTTTAACAGAGCTCTCTTCTGAATGACCTCCATGCATTTAATTAAATTCTCCCTGTGTTCGAAAATGGTATTGACGGTCCGTGAATGAAAATTCCATCGTGTCGGAACAGAACGTGGCAATCGTTTCTGCACAACTTCATTAAGCACAGCTGTTATTTGAGGAGAATTTGAAAAAAAATTGTAAATTGGCAAAAAATATCCTCACACTGGTGCTTATTGAGGCTGCATTCAGCATTATTAAATTAAGTTTATGTGCATGACAGTGTATATAAGAGGCACAAGGATACTTCTCTTTCACAATTGCCTGAACACCGTGTTTCCTACCTCCCATGACAGATGCACCATCATAGGTCTGTGCTATAAGTTTATTTGGGCATCCTGACAGTTGCAGATCCAGTTCAGATTTAATGACTGTGGCAAGAGAGTCTGCATCATGACCAACAGGTCGAACAAAACTCCAAAATTGTTCTACGGGTTTGTCATTCACAAGATATCTGTAGATAACCATTTGATACACTGAGGAAACATCAGTGGTTTCATCTGCTATGACAGCAAGGAATTCTGCATCCTTAATCTCCTTCATTATTTCATCTTGGCATACCTCTAACATACACTGAAGAATTTCGTTTTGTATAGTTTTTGAAGTGCCCTTAAAAACAGTTGCTTTTTCCATATAGCCCTTCAGGACACTATCGAGATCAGCACTGAAATCTATTAGGCCTCGAAAGATACCAGGGTTTTATGATGTATCAGATTCATCATAACCTCTCAAAGCCAGCTCAAATGAGCCGCAAAACCGTATACAGTTTATTATGATATTTAGGACATATCTATTCTGCGTAACTTTATCGTTATGCAGCTGTATGTTCCTTCTGTATGCACTGTCCATTTGTGCAGCAATATTAATATTGCCACACATTGCTAAACTTAATGCCTTTTTTATATGAGACAAAGAGGACTCATGCTTTTTAACACGGTTGTGCATGTGTTGTGTGTCTTTCATTCCGTGCTTCACCCAGGAATCATCTCCTCCAAAGAGCAGGCATGGGAAACAGTATAAAGAGAACTTCACATCCACATAACCAGTCGTGCTTCTTGTACATATCAGGGTTGAACTTCCTATTGAATGTTCTAGCTTTTGACTTAATCGTTTGAGTTATAGAAATGTTTGGCGTGGGCCTACCCATTTGTTTCACTTCAGATTTTTCTTCAGCACTCCGTTGCGAAAAGGGCTTTTCCAGTAAAGATTGCACGGTATTCATTCTATCAGAATTTTAAAAACGTACAAAAACAACACCTCACAATAAGCACTACAAATAAAATGTTAGGATATTCAGTTTAACCTTAAACAAAGCTTTCTCAAACCACACCACAGAACAAGCAGACACACAGATACACGCTAAGCGAAGCCTGAAGGTCATGCTATAGCCATTGCTAAGAGTAGGAGGAGCTAGGTTGATAAACCTCCATTTAAGCAATGCATAAGAAGCCACTCCCATCTCTTCACCTTCCCGCAACCCCCTCAGAGAGCCGAAATTTGGGTGAAATCTGTGGTTAACACTTCGCTGCAAACCTGGCGGCTCCTACAGCTAACCTCTGTTTATTTCGACTTCTGCGGTCATGGACAGCTACAGACGATAAGCGTAATTGAAACATGTTTGTATATAAAACAATGCAAACAAGTACAGCTTTAAAGTGCAAAATGCACCTGTTGTACATTCAAAATCAGTGGGTGTAGCGCAAACCTGCAACCTTATGGAGGAACTGCCTCTGCTTAACTAGCATCTTCGCCATACAGCAATATCGCCCCTGGAGTGGTAAGTTTTCCTGTTGTCTCAGTTTCATGTCACGATGTTCCTACGCATCTAACACACCTGTAAGTTTAGGGCACAGCTGTTCGACTTCTCTCACTGACAAAGACGGATTCTTCTCTGTGAGTGCATTAAATACATGCACCACAATTCTTTTTCCGCTGCTTTCTAATGGTTTTCCCTTGCGATGCTTCAGCGAAGAACTGGCGGTAGACTCTGTCATTATACATATAATAAGTCCACGTGCAATAAACGATCAATAAAATAATTTAGCTCTCGCATTCGGCATAGCACACTGTCGAATGGTGATATATGACTAATCCAGTTCAAAACAAGGTCAGTGATAAAAGTGATATAAACAAATATGTCATCACTACCGTTAAATACCGTGCTATCGTGCCATGTGCTTGAGAGCAAAGGAACCTCCTCTTCACTTCGTTTAAGAATTAACATGCATTTCAGATAAATCAACTCTGTTGCGTAATATATTTCATTGAAAGTTACGAAGATATAAATTTGACAATTCTCTTCCAACATATAAAGATATATCACTATGTTAAATAACGAACTAATTTTTACCGCACAACAGTCTGCACCACAACAGCAGCCAATGAGATGTGATAAGGTCACGTGACCGTTAAGAAATACGGGGCAAGCTTACGTGAAACAAGGATTAAAAACATAGTACTCCATCATCTGTTCATATAAGTACACAAAACTAAATGCCATAACCTAATATGGGCAAAATTTATATAACTTAAGATCCTTTTAATATAAAGTATCTGGATATATTTCATTAAACATAAGAGGCTTATGAAACAAAGTAAACAAACCTGCTATTAGTTTTAATGCCAAAAAAACTGCTTCCACATATCTCATACATTTCTGAACATAGTTGACACAATATAAATTTGAACCAAGTGGATAGCATAGGTGCTCTTTAGCAGCAGAGCTTTCAAGAAAAAATTTACATGAAGGTGAAGTTAGTATAGATGTTGGAAATGATCTGACATTTGAAATTTTAGATTTATCCAAGTTTTAACTTCAAATTCTATGCAGTCTAAATGAAGCCCAAATAAATTTAATCAAAGTAGTCTATTGACGTCCCTTAGACAAATTTGAAATGAAGAATGTTAGAAGAATTTTATTGAAAACAAAAGAAGAATTATTCCATTACTCTTTCTAATCTATATAAACAACCTATCACTTTATATAAAGAATATAGCAAGTACTGCTCTGTTTGCTGATGACACTAATGTGCTAGTAACTAGTAAAAACTTAAATGAGTGTGTGATTAAATTGAATATGTTCTGAACCGTATGTCATATTGGCTTGAAGCTAACAAGTTAACTGGAAATCTAGACAAAACAAAAGTTGTTAAATTTATAACTCATCAAACTTCATACACTCCAACAGAAAGTGGGATTAATTATACATTAATAAAACAAATAGACAACATTAAATTTCTGGGTCATCAAGTAGACAGATGTTAAGATTGGAAAAGTGACAGGTGACTATCTTGTCCAAACTTAGATATGCCTGCTATACTATTCAAGGACTGCTAGATATCTGTTCTATAAATACTATACTGTTCTTTAGTATACGTACTATACATATTTTAATAGTATTCTGGAACCTACCTAAGGGGCAGCATGTCTGCCTCACAATAAAGAAGTCTCGAGTTCAAATTTCAGTAAGGGTAAGTTATCTGGATAAGTCAAAGTATAAACTTGAAAGAAGCGTAGGGACAGTGAAGCACAAATTAGCACAAAAGTGAATCGAGAAGATTCAATATCTTCTCGATTCACTTTTGTGCTATCTGGATAAGCCTTTCTCTAGGGTTTTCTCTTATCCGGAAAGATGTCAGGACACTCTAAGCTGCATGGAACCTGCGCTCATCTGAGCATTTATTTCATCCATTTCATTCATTCATCTGATATGACCTAACTGATTAACAGGACACTATATCTAATTAAAAGCTATCATGGCATATGGAGTATTATGTTGCAGCAACTCAGTAGAAAGTAAATAAATATTTCTTACATGAAAAAAGATTATAAGAATCATTTTCAATACCCAAAACGGACACTCCTGCAAATATCTTTTTTAGAAGACTGAAGATATTGACCCTAACTTGAACATATATATTAATCTTAAAATTTGTTGTATATAATCATTTATCACCAACAATGAAATACAGGACACTAGACAAAAGAGTACTGTCCATGATCTTGTGCAAAGCTTTGTTTCCAGGAAGATGTATATTATGACAACATAAGGACATTTAATACTCTTCCTAAGGATCTAAAAGGAAAAGCTGATAATTTCAGTGCTATTAAATTTGTTGCTTACGAGTACAATCATTTTAATCTTACAAGATTATCTGAATATTAAAAGTTATGAAGAAGAATAGAAACTACTGCAAAAGAAAAGTGAAGGTGGCAAGGTAATTTAGTATATAATAATTATTTATAACATTCATATTTTAATACATCTGACAATACATTTGATGCATTTATGTAATTCTGTAACATTTACCTAGCTGTTTCAATGACAAATCATTTCCAATTACATTTAATGACTGCTCAAAGACTGTGTAAATGTGTGTGCATTAAGGAATTAACAAAAGATGCAATATCTTATAACTGAAATAAGAAAAAGATGGGACATCTGGTTGTAACAGGTTAGTAAAAGTTTAAAACAAAGCTCAAGTATTATAATTACAAAACTGTGTTTGTATATAAACATTATATTAGTCTGATAACTGCAGGGACATATTTGATTTTGTTTCCATGCAGACATTTACAAAATTAACTCTGTTTTCTTTTGTATTGCCTGTATATAACATGTATTTTGATGTTCAATATTCAAATCTAATTTTTATGCACATGTGAAATAAGCTATACGTTTCCTTGATTATATTCAGTGCTTGCAAGGTTTTATGGCTACTAGTGAACTCGAATGTTATGCAATCCAATCCAATCCAATCGAACTCAATCCCTATCATCCCAATCATATATACACATTAACCTAGGTGTCAAATTATGGGATGCAGACATTGGCAACAGAGATATGGGACTAAATTTGAAGCATATATTATAAGCTAGGTTCTCATTAGGAAGCTAATTAAACTTAATTAATGACAAATTCAACACCATGGCCAGGATTTGAACCATGGATCTCCTGGTCTAAATCTGGTCGCACCTAACCAATGAGCTACCAGGGCCAATGTGGCATGGCATTGAATTTTTAAGTCTATCTATCCAAATCTTAGCCTATGCATTTCTGGTGTGGAAAAATGATTAAATTCCCATCAATTAACGTCCTAATAAATTAAAATTTCAGTTCCAAAAAAGCATCTACCAGTACGTCTTGAGACCTGCGGATAAACAAAACTGAAAAAAAAAAAAAAAAATTTGCCATTAAAATATTAATGCCCTATTCAAAAAGAAAGTAATATGAAAACATTTTGATATCTTACAGCTTTTCTAAAAAATATCACTTCACAAAACTATAACAACAAAGTTACAAGCATTGTTCCATACCTTTTACTCACCCCATATATATATAGCACAAATGCTAAATGTATATACAGAGAAAAATATTTTCAAAATGACAACAACAAAAATGGTGGGTGATGGAAAATTTCATATTAATTTTTGGAATCAGCAGATTAAAGTATAGAAGAGACACCCAAAATGATATATGTAATAAATGTACTGTTGGTTGGTGTAATTAATTCTCTTGATAACCATGAACCAGAGATAAAGAGCAGTCAATAGCTGAAGCTTAAATTATGAAGCAACGAAAATAGCTTCAAAAGATACTCTAAGTCTAAGTCTAAAACTAAACTCCATCATCATCGTCGTCGTTGTCGTCGTCATCATCGCCGTCTGTTTTAAAAAGAGCAACCAGCTTAGGGGATTGTTAAATACTAAATTCGCTTCAACATACACTTCTTGACTGAATGCTTGAAGTTCACAGGAGAAAACCGCAGTAGGGCAATTTTATTCCATTTAGATACTGTCTAGTGAATGAATTTGAGTGCTTTCAGGCCACAAACTGCAATTTGTATGGCTTAAGCAAAATAAGTTTTATAAAAACATGTAAGTCGGAACAAGAACCTGATAACACTAACCAACATGAAAGATAAACAAAGATAATACCTGTTTTTAGTCCATTTTCACATGTAGATTCTGAAAGTGATATTTAAAATGGTGCATCATGTTACAATTTTTAGATATTTTAGATATACATAATCAAAAAAGAGTTTGCATACCAGTCGCTAATATGCATGTCATAGATTGCCCACTCTTATCATACATGATTACTTACACGGGCACTCACAAAATGTACAGATGAAAACATGCTGTACATTTTAACCAGGCCTCTACTTCAAAAGATCCTGACTTTCAACCAGAAAATTTTGAAAGTGAAAGATATTTTGTAGAGCAAGTGAACTTCAACGATTTGACACACAATTTAAATTTGTCAAAAAAAAAGAATCTAAATCTCTAGGTTCCAGGCTGCAACAATGGAAATTACTTGCACCTGGTACAAAAATTACAGTTATGAAATAGACATCAGAAATTTGGAAAATATTTTTCAATTGAAGAGAATGTACAAATACTTTTCTGTATAGACTCTGTGATTTAATGAGTGAGCTAGGATTTGAGCATAATCCAGATGACTGGTGACTCTTTATAGATCCATTAAACTTCAGCTTAAAAGGCTGTGTTACTTCATAATGGTAACAGACTTACAGCTATTTAATCTAGTTGATGGAAATTATTCATTTCTTCTCACTAGCCGTATATAGGCTAAGATTTTAGATAGAGAGAGTCAATAAATCTAGATAGATTGTAGATAGATTTGTTGACTCTATCTATCTAAAATCTTAGCCTATATACGGCTAGTGAGATGAAATATATAATTTCCATCAATTAACTTAAATAATAAGAGTTTAATGATGAAGCTTGGAATTCAAGTACTTACGATAGTGAGTCGCCACAAACAGTGAATCTCGAATATGAGAATCCCTAGTGGCTTTTGGAAAATATATGACTCAATTGGGGAATTTAATGTCAGGATGACACGTTAGCCATGGTAACTCAATGCGTAAGAGCAACTGGACGAAAACCAGGAGATCCATGGTTTAAATCCTGGCCATGGCATTGAATTTTTAGGTTGACTATCTAGACTTACAGCTGTTTCAATTTTTCATTCTGTAGGTCTTAAAGAAAGTTATGAAAGTATTGCCAAAATTGTACATGTTTTAAAATAAAGGGGTCATTGTTGGAAAATAGGTGTTGACCTTAAAGTAATTGGTTTGCTGCTTGGATTACAAGGGAATTATACAAAATGTTATTGTTTTTTGTGTTTGTGGGACAGCCGTGATATGCAAAAACATTATGTGGGGCAAGTGGCAGGAATATGTCCCAGGGGAGAGAAATGTAAATCAAACACCATGCTTTACCCTGATAAGATTCTTCTTGCTCTTCTCTTCTTGCTCTTGGGCTGATGAAGAATTTTGTTAGGGCACTCAACAAGGATGGTAGTGGATTTGAATATTTGCAAAGCAAGTTTCCACAGTTAACTGACACAAAAATGAAAGAAGTAATTTTTGTTGGATCTCAAATCCAAAAACTTGTGAAGATGAAATGTTTGAAAAAAATGACACAAACAATAGAATTAGCAACTTGGCAATCATTTACAGGGGTTGTATGTGGTTTTCTTGGAAACACGAAGGAAAAAATCTACAAAACTCTGGTCTCAAATTTGCTGAAATGCTACAAAGACAAGGCTGCAGAATGTCTTTGAAAATTCATTTCCTCCATTCACATTTAGACTATTTTGGAAAATGTGGATGAACAAGGGGAATGGTTTCATTAGGGAATTTCTGTCATGGAGAAGAGGTATCAAAGTCCTAAAGACCCAGTAATTATGGGATGTATTGAAAGAAAGCATACAGAATACAACAGGCAATCACCTACTACCAAGCACTTTTAATCAGAGTTACAGGTATTTCCCTTCAACATATACTACTCCAAATATTATTACATGCATGTAAAACAACATTCTGAATTAATCTTATTTCACCATGATATATAGTTCTATACCATACTTCATTACACCACAATAATAATGTAACACAATATCTTATCTGAAATCTCATAAACACTTAAACATTTTCATATCTTTTAGTCTGAACGTGATAGAAGATTTCTGTGGCAATTTTCAATTTTGAAAATCAGCATTTCTTTTTCCTTAAGGATCACCTAATTTTATCACCTAATTTTATCATGGAGTAATGAGCAAAGCTTTTTTTTTTTAAGTGTTATTTTGGAAATTTCAACTTTGTGTTTATTTTCTCATGACCTATTATCACCTCTTTTTGATTTTCTGTATTTCATTCATATTTCTAAACAATATTTCCAATAGCAATCTTCATATTTTGCTGCTTACATAAAGGATGACCTGCAGATTGGCTTCACTTTATATTTTTCTATACGAAGTTTGACCAAATCAGTTTAATGCATAAAGATTACTGCAGTTCATTAGCAAAAAATAATCATTTTCTAGGTAAGAAGCTGGAAATTCCATTACTTTTTCATACCAATGAAAAGTCATAAGGAAGAAAATGATTTTGTTTCAGAGCAGCATACTATTAATTTCCATATTGAAATAAAAAATCCCATTTTATATGTTCTGAACATTAACATTCTTTCAAAAGGGAAACCAAAAAATAGTAACAAATTAAAATAAAACAATTACCTATTGTTCCACTTTGGTTGCATACTATCAGTGTAACAGAAACTGATGTGGAAATGTCAAGAGAAAAGCCAAGGAAAGATTTCATTACAAAGGTTTCCATAACTAATTTTCCAAACTAGAAAATTTAAGTAGACAAGCTTCAGCATAGGTAATACTAAAATATGCAATACCTTGGCCGCACTGGTTTTGGGTTGTAATCATTCCTGTGCACCACTGGTATAGTTTCTTGATCTTGACTATCATTAGCAACAACATAGGATGTATGAATTTCTGGACTTCTAGAAACTTCCGACATCACCTCAGGAATCTCTGAAGTCATAGCCTCCCTTACAACTATTTTGCATCTGCTGTATTTCTGATATAATTTTATGCGTTCCAACAGTAAAGCGAGTGACAATAAGCCGAAGCACATAAAAACAAATCCTGGAACACAAAGGCATTTAAATATTGTCAGTTGGATAACACATACTAATTAAATCAATGTCATCAAAAACTACTTCTGGTAAGTTTCCAAAATAAAATGAGTTATTTGTGCACTGTTTTCACAGAATGTAAATTGTACATAGTCCATATTTGGCTCATATACTGCAGAGAGAATTTACTGTTGTGGAACTAATAAAGAAAGCTCAGTGCAAAGATACTGCACAGAACTCTATTTACTTTCCTGTATTAGTTCCAGAATCAACCCATTTTCATTTTAAAGGTACCACTATGTACATAAGAGTCACCCCAGTCCATCACAATTGTTAGTTGTTTCTGAAGAAGCTAAAACGTGGAACATTTAAGGACACAAACATTTTAAATATTAAAAGCAGAAGCATTATTAACAGTGAAGTATTCTTCATTATTGAGTTTGATTAATGAGTTACTATGATTACACTCAACTTCACTTACTATATTGTTGTATAATCGAAACGTTTTCAAGATCATTCGATCTCATCGTGGTGACCAAACTGCTGAGGATGAGATCGAATGATCTTGAAAACTTTTTGATTATACAACAATATAGTAAGTGAAGTTGAGTGTAAACATAGTGACTCATTAATGAAACTCAAAAACACAAACATTTATTTGCTCTTTAAGCACTGTTTTAAGAATAATGAAAACTAGTAGGCAGAAAATTGAAATCCCATAATCACATCACAGAAACATACATGTTCCATGCATATACTGAAGAGCATTATATGTGTCATTAATATTTATCGTAATTATCAACAGTTCTGACTTATGAAACCCATTTAACAAACAGTTCATCTTACATGTTCCCATTGGTTTCTGCAGTGCTCCAATAATTCATTTCTAGTATATATTGGATTCAAGTGCCACACCTGCATTATCTATGACCAGCTTTTCTAAAATATTAGGTCCAGAGATTTTGGGAGACAGGTCAGCACCTCCATATCAGGATGTTGTGCAAAGAATAACAGTGTGAACCGACACACACACACCCACTGTCATCCTGCACCAGGGAAATTGTACATATTTTATCTGCAGGAAATAGCAGCATCACTCTTGGTATAACATCTCTCAGCATGGCTATGAATTCAACCGAATTCATTCGTGGGGACGTCTCAACTAAATCTCCAGGTCCAGCTCATTGATCCAACCCAGCAGTGAACTGATGAATCCCAATTGCCTTCTGATCTGTTGGTTTATGGAATCCAACCTAAAACCATTTGGTCTCCAACAAGTCAGTTCCAGAAGATGATCAGTACAGGAAAACGTCTCGTCAAGCCATACAGTACTGTGCCATATATCCAGGGAGGTTGCAAGCTCCTCTAACCGCCTACTCCACTGGCAGCTTTATATGATATTCCTTTGCAGATGCACGGCGACTAGGTATGCCTGAATAACGCATCCTCCTCAGGAGCGGTTTTCTCTAATCGCCAATTTGTTCTTCTATGGTCATGCAGACCATCTTCTCCTTCTTCTTGCCACGCACTAATCATCATTGTACAGAACGATGTACAGTAGATAATGCTCTGGGAGTAACACTTGGAGTTATGCTTGACCTCCACATCCCCGCAATCTTGCTACGTTTCAGTTCCAATAAATTGAATAAATCGTATATTTAAGTTGCAAAAACGCAAATGTCAAATGTCGCTACTGCACAACCAGCTAATAAACACAAAGCCTCGCAAGTAATAGAGACATGTTCACATAGTACCAGGATTGTAGGGACCCTGCTGTAGGATGGCTGTGACTGTACACGATGCTGTCTGCAACTGCGTACATAGAATTTTGCACATATGTTACAATAGTAACAATTCTTATGAGGTACGTTTTTTTAGGTTGATGTCGGCTTCTTGCATGTGTCAGGAAAATTTGTTCTTTAGAATAACCCTACTAACAAATGTCGATCGGACAGAGATAAAGATAGCGTCGGCCACTTTGTTGAAAAGTTTCTAATGATGACAGGACCGCTAAAGATCTGGGTAATCAACTGCTTTGCAGGTAGATATGGGGTGGAGCGCAATCTTGTTTGCAAGTGTCTTCCATATCGTTCTTCCTCAGTCCAGAGATGACAAAGTTTTGTAACCTGTCACATAATGTTTAGTTTTTATAGATAGAGGCTTAGAAGTTTTCTTAGAATTCTTCAAATTGTGGTATTATTCATCTCAAGTTGCCCCAATACTTGTGTATTATCATCATCGATGTCGTCGTTGTCGTTGTTTATCATCATTATTACCATTATTATTACCATCATTATTACTATTATTATTACCATCATTACTATCATTATCATCATCATCATCATCATCTTTATTTTCACGAAGCACCTCAGCAGCAATAACACCATTGATTACCCTTGCCCTTCAAGATTTCTGCTTATCAGCAACGAAACCAATTCCCTCTTTCTGTTTAAATCTCTACCTAAACATGGGCCCACTCTTATATTGTTCTACATTTTCTCATACATTGAGAAGAATTCCTCTTAACCAAATAAAAGCACTGAACCAGCCGTATTCTATCATTTAGTTATAGAGTCATGATTTGTAACTTACAAATTCTTATCGCAGTTGAATACAATTATTAAAGTTTTATTCAACAAAAGTGTTCCCATGGTAACGATGAACTGCAATAAATAAATAAAACAAAATATAAGAAAATTAAAGCCCGCTGATTTCCCACTGACCTTTGAAACATCAGTACTGTTATACTCATAACTTGATACAATAATGGATCAAGTTATTGCTGCCATTTTCTGCAATAATTTATACCTAACAAAATGTTTAATGAAACACTTTCGCTCTTCTGTAAATCCTCTTATCTTTCCTAATAAGCCGAATTAAACAATAATTGTTACATCTGTATAGTGAACAATCCGTACATCTTTTGTCTTGAAAAATAAATTGTAATATCATTATTGCAACTGTCATTACTCTGCATCAATCATACTTTGTCATACATTTTAAATAATGTATAAATATAATCGAATATAACTGTGCTCGCCATTTGTCTATAGATTCAGTTTCCAGCTTGAATCGGATTTGAAACCATGGATTTGGGGTCCTACTGATGCTCTTACCATTTTAACTACCACAGCGAGACAGCAAGCTAGAAAGTGTTAGAAACAGTTTCCTGGCTCTCCATAAAATTGCTGTTACTGTTATCAACTTATCGTAAAAGTTACCTACCTACAAAAGTGTTATGAAGACACGTTATACCAAATACGTGAATATGTGAATTGGAAAAAATGTATGCCTTAATTGATGAGACAACCAATTCAGAGGGGCTTTATGTAGCCAATGTAGTGATAGGTACACTAGAAGTACTAGAGTCGGACAAATGTTTCTCTTGACCTCAGAGGTTATTGAAGCTATTAACCACTGTCAAATATGCCAAGTGTTTGATAAATCCATGTGTTTATTGTGGCCTAGTGAAATACAGCATGACAACCTGCTCATCTTTCTAATAGACAGGTAAAGGCTGCAAAATGGATCCAATCATTTTACAGTAAGATTGTGCATGTTACGTGTTTGGCCCATTCTTTTCATCGAATTACGAAACAGATCAGATCAACATTTCCAGAAGTTGATACACTAATTTCCACAGTAAAGTAAATATTTTTGAAAGCACCAACCCGAACTATGTATTTCAAAGAAAAAGCCCCTAATACAGACCTGCCCCAGCACCAATTTTAACACGCATGGGGTACATGGTTAACTGCATGTATATACCACTGTAACAATTTTCAAATAGTGAGAGAAGCAGTGAATAGCTTTGATAGCGTAGATTCTAAGGCAATTGAGAGCGCACAGGATCTGTTTTCTGATACTCAAATCTAAGGTAAATTAGCTTTCATTAAATCAAATTTTACATTTCTGACGGAAACCATAACCCACCTTGGAAAAAGCGACATGACATTGGCTAAGTCGATTGAGTTAGTGAGGATTGCGGAAGAGAGGATACAAAATGTAAAAGGTAAGATTAGGGACAAAATTAGACAGAAACTAAAATTTGTGTTGGACAAAAATAAAGGATACCAGTTTGTCAGATTGCCAATATGTTGTCAGGAGAAAACTTCAGAACTGATTTTTTGAACAGGATTTAACAGGCAGTGACAGTGATTTTCATATATGCACCTATAACATCAGTGGAAGTGGAAAGAAGTTTCTCAAACTCAGGGTCGGTTCCATCATAAGGCACAAAGGTGCGCCCCCGTCCTAAAAGAAATTTTACGGAAATAAATTAACCATGGCCTTTCGACTATTAAGGACAGTTTATTTTTAAAATATGGGAAAGCTTCATATGGTGGTAAAAGTGATGTCTTCATACCTACAGCTTATGGCTCGGTGCGGCAGGATTATTGCTGGCCTGCTGCATTTCCACGTTACAGAAGGCTCTGAACGTGGCAAGGGAATGGGGGAAGGACTTGGACCTGTGCTTATCCGGCGCAGTTCTGTTCACGCCTAGAGCAGTCCAAAGAGTAGTTTTATATTGCTAAAATGCACGGGTTTCTTATTGTAGTGTTCTTTATGGAGCTAGGAACATTAACAGAGAGTTACAGGTGAATTTATAAAATCCAGTGACTAAAGAATGTTGGATAACTTTGTAAAATCACTAATGGAAGTGCAATTTTCAAGGTTGACTCTTGAAGAAAAAGTACAATTGAAACCCTTGCCTAGACCAACACCCGAATTCTTAATGGGAAAATTAGACAATAAAAAAAATGAAAACCGGTGTTTAAGAGGCACCTTAGTTCTAAGATCATGTACGAGAAATGTGACTGGATCTGTGGCTGCGAAATTCTCAAGTCATTTTTCTGCTATCCGTGTGTTTTGTTTTTTCCTAAATGTGTCTATTGTTTGTGAACAGTTAAGGGAGTGAGCACTATAAAACATTTAACAGAAAAAATAAACAAACTTGAACATTCAGTGCACCATGTGATTAGTGTAGTAGTATGTCACTCCCAGGAGAGCAAAACATTGCATCATGTCTTAAACTCTGTGTTTAAACAAAATGTTAAAAAACATAACATTCAAGTGAGTAAAAATAGACATATTTTAGAAAGGCTTATTTCATGTGTAAAGTTTTGTGCTGTGTTTGAACTAACCTTACGAGCATATGACCAATCTGTTACTTCTTCCAATCCAGGGGTGTACAGGGGCCTCATTGACTATACCACTGAAATGGATACAGAGATGAAGCCACAGTATTTAGAGGAACTTCGAAAACAGTACAATACTGCATGTTGAAAGTCTATAGGGAGAAAATAGTGCAACAGATACGAGGTTCTGAGTTTGTTCCCATTCAGTGAGATGAGACAACTGACGTTTCAAATCACTATCAGATAGTTTTGGTATTCCGTTACGTATAAGAGAAATTCATAAATGAGAGACTTTGGGCTTACTTTTTCACAAGTAACTGCCCTTTGCCCCATTACCTGAAAGTAAAGGCTAGGTTTACTGATAAAGAACAAGGAGCAATGCTATTGTTTTCGTGGCCGGTGTGTCCCAATAACAATTTTTCAGGTTCGCACAACAGTGGTAGCTGCACTGTCTAATCACAAAATAATGGAAACTTAATGCTGCATAAAATTATACCTAAATGAATTTCGAAGCTGCGACGCCGAAATTCGAATTAGTTAAGTTATAAACTACGAAACGGTTATATTCATTCAGTGTCGTTTCGAAACAAGTAAGTAGTAAGTATAAAATGCAAAATGCACATCACAGAATTTGTAACTCTTAAGACGCACAGTTTAAAACGTGACTCGTATTTACAAAACAGGAAATAATGACATTGCAGTCTATTGTTGAACGATTTATGCTCAACTAAAACCATTTGCAAGTGCTTTCAAACGAGATTCAGCTGTAGAACATCGTAAGTTGAACAACATTCTGGATTAACTCTCATCAGCAAAATGTTTTTAAGTTTTTTAAGTAAATACTTCAAATGCCTCGAATTTCTAACACTAAATTTGAAAACATTCTCGGTTTAACATATGCTTAATACCTGCATTTTACAGTTATTTGCATTTGCTCTTGGTCTTAAATTACAACTACGATATAAAAGCAAAACATGAATAGTAGTTGTGAAATCAATTTCACAGAAGAAATTATCTTAAATTTAATTTCCGGGTCCAAAACAGCTTTATTCCTTCTTTATAATGGGTATCTTTTCTGGCTAAGCACTATGATATTTACAAATCTGGTTTGAAACCGGGTTTAACGATTCTTCGGTGCTCCCGTGCGTGCATTTACGGGACGCAAGAGAAGTTCAAGCCTAATAAAGAAGCCTCTGGTTTAATTTCCGTTCTTGCCATTTTGTACAATGTCTCGTTTTCTGCAATTTCTAAGTGTTATAATATTCAGTTCTTTAAGCAAGAATGACTTTGATCCTCAATCACAGGCAGTACTTAATAGATTTGCAAATTACAGCTGCAATATTTTATGATTCCTCATCGTAGTGGTGACGCTGAGAAACTAGAACATGTACAATTTCTAGTATAATTCTTTGGTAGTGAAACTATCAACACTATGAATATATTCTTGTATATACATATTTAAATTGTTTTAACGCTTTCGAGAAGCTGGAAGTCCACTGGAAAATACTAGTCATCTGTGGTCTCACTGGGTCGTCTTCACAATAGGTAGGTCTCCCGCCATATGGTGTACAACTTCGTTTTCTTTGATTATCTCTTAGGTTATTATTATTGCCCTCTGTGGTAAAGGTGTTTTATCTCTTCCAGTAACATATATAATGAACATGACAATGACATTTAAAATGGCAGATGTAGTTGGTGGGAAATGCTTATAAAATTATAAACAACTTTTGTCCATAAACTAAAATTTTGACGCTGTTAAAGACAAATGTAGTGTAATAAGTAATAACACACTATTATGTTGATAAAGGCTCAGTTAAATACAAACACACTGCGTAAAAGTAAAACAAAGACCATTTAATATTAAATGATAATGAATGTGCAAGTAATTATATAGCCGTAACACTCAATCGGTGTTGTGGGATTCGAGGATATCCCTTCTAATATTTCAATGAGCACTTCTCAGTAACTTTAAGTCAGTTCATTATAAAGGTCTGCCAAGTGAAATAGCCATTTCTGGTGCCGCATCAATGTTTCCAAAAAAAAGTCGGTCCGAAAAATATATTTAAAGCGCTGCATAGGTATCCATTTTACAAATGCACATACTACATGACATTAAACACTTAATATGTAAAACATTCAATGTTGCCAACACAATTATTCAGCCCGCTATGCTGCATACTAAATAATTATAAAAATGATATTTATTTAGTACACAATTTATATTATTTTATATATGGTGAACGAGACACTATAATTGGCGAACAGTGTACTATTTAAACGAAACTTCAATGCTGAGATAGATAATTTAACACAAACTACTGTGTTACACAGACTATTAGAGGTGCAACTCCGGTGTTAATCTTTGGCACTCGAAATGATACAGTGGCCTGACACGAAACCAAAATTATGAAAAATCGCCCTCCCAAATTTTTACGTCACCGATAGCTTTTAATGAGTATTTTTCATACCTGCCTAAGTGACTAATTCAGCTGATTGTATGTATAATACCGCATAACGTAAAATGTTATGTGAGCTTCAGTAATGCACTTTAGCTACTCAAACTGCTTTAAAAAGTTTGATTAAAGTAATTTGAATAGCTCATACGTAGACTACGTACTACAGCTGATGTAACTTAACTTTTTGCGTCATCAGTAAAAATGCAGTTTTTTTAACTTACGTCTTCCAAGGATAAGTCTTATTGGACGATACAATACAGTATTAGAACATAGGATCAGCTGAGCACACCTAAATGACAGCTAGCCTAGTATGATGAAGTTTCATGAATAGACGTTCATAATTGTTTTACGTGACATTTTATTTTTACATAGTGTTTACAACCTGAGTTTTGCCATTGGCATATCGCACGATATTTACAGTACTTATACATTAAATGTCAGAAACTATTCTTGAAGTGATCGGAAGATGTTGATGAAGCTTGTCACTTCCACAGTATTTATGTGGGTCTTCATTATCTGGTACAGGTTTTGCATTGACAGTATTCTAAGCCAGTCTGTTGAGAAGAGTGTGCGTTCAGTAAGTGTACTGCTGTCTGTGATGTATTCTCGGGACAGTTGCATAATGGCGACAGTAATTTGTTAATTCTGTGGACGTATGATCTGAAGCGTCCATGGTTGGTCTGGTGTGAGGACGTAACTTTGTCTTATGGAAAATGAGAGCCTGTAAGTAATGGAGAGTATAAACTGTTTGATGTGTAATGCTACCTCCGAGTAGATATAAGTAGCATTCCATATTGTGACTTTGTAAGTTTGTAAAATTTAAAGTCCAAGTTGCAGAAGCTAAAAATGCTCTTTATTTCCGAATAAGCACACTTTGGTCAAAACCTACAGTAGCAGAATTACGTAATATACACAAATACAATCTTCCAAGGTCGTTGACCACAAACAAAAGCGCTCACAGTTGCAGGCACATGATACTCAGTTCCAATTACACTCTCGTTACGACCCTCCGCTGCTTCCTTTTATATGTCAATTGATATTTTTAGACTGTTTTGTAACAAACAAGAAATCGAAACTTCCAGTCATCTAACTTTATCTGTTTCGGCAAGCCTTTTACCTTCATGCTATCTTTATTTGTCTCGGCAAGTTCTTTTGTGCTTGTCAGCCACGTTGTCACGATAATGACTCGCGACACAGCTCCCACCTCAAGGCTGGTCATCCCGAACAGTACCATCATAGTGGGCCAGACGATCCAGGTGTACCACCAACTTCTTTCCTCGGGGCACCTTCTGGATGCGGTAGACCATGTCGTTAATCCTGCTCACGACCAGTACGGTCCTTGCCGTGATTGTTGCAGTTTCGGCCATCGTCCCTTGGTCCGAGTAGGGCGGTACAACCTGACCAGGACACATTGCTGGAACCCTTGGCTGTTGGCTTGCCTGTCGTATCGGGTCTTCATACGGTCGCTCGCTATCTGGATGTTCTGACGAGCCATCTCATCCATGTCGTAGAGATGATCCCCGAGGTTCTCCACATAGTCGGTTGCTGGTCATTTTGCATCCGGGAGGCTCCCAAAAGCCAGGTCACAGGGGAGGCGTAACTCTCGGCCGTACATTAAGCTGGCTGGCATCATCCCAGTGGTGTCGTGTGTTGACGAGTGGTAGGCCAGCAAGGACAGTGGCACCTTGACGTCCCAGTCCGCTGATGGCTGGCCACGACCTACCTCAGGTGTTTTACTAAGGTCTTGATGTACCTCTCCACCACGCCGTCCAACTGTGGATGTAGGGGTGTTGTGTGGGTCTTGTTCACCCCAAGTCTATCCAGTGCCTCCTTCATCAGGTTAGACTCAAAATTGGTGGAGCTGTGGAGCTCGGCATCCCAAAATGGCACAACAGTTGCTCCTTGAGGCAGCCTGTGATTGTCTTCGCCTCCTGGTTCGGGATGGCATACACCTCCGGCCACTTGGTGAAGTAGTCCACGACCACCATCAGGTACTTATTGTCTCGGTCGAACACTGGGAATGGTCCAGCTATGTCGACAGCGATGCGTTCGAATGGCGCTCCAAAGTTCTACTGTTGCCTTCGACCCCGATTCCTAGTTTGGGGCCCGCGACCGTACTTCGGGGAAGTAACAACTGCTTCCCCTGCGTCTTCCCAACGGGTGATTCCCATGCCCGGAACAGCACGCCCTCTATGATCTTCAGCGACTCCCATTGGGCCCAGTACGACTTGTATGCGGTGCTTCTTGGTGCGATGTCCTCCCAGGTTGGTCTTGTCCCTGCCTCCACTTCTTCTCCATTAAGCCGCAGGACTTTCCTGCCGACGTCGATCGTCGCCACGTGGCTCCTGAGGGCATCCAGTCACAGTATTACCTCCTCAGCCACCTTCACGACGAACACCCATTAACGCACGGCACTCTGTCCCAAAGTCAACTTCAGCAGGGCCTCCTTCTCCACAGGCAAGGTGTCAACCGATGTGGTCACAAGCTGGTACGATCGGCTTGGTTTCCTCGACGGCAAACCCCTGGCTACGTCCGGTCTCATGACGGTCATGGCTGCCCCGGTGTTCCACCAGCACGCGACACGACTTCCCTCTCACCCAACCGTCCGCGATGAGGCTGTCATCCATCCCTCGGCGGACGGCACGCAGTGTCACTCGAAGAGATTGTGGTGATGGCGCCGGCGTGCCCCTCGCCACGACGACGTTTATCGTTTTCTGGTTGCTCTCCCTGGTGTGGGCAGTTTCTCTCCAGGTGTCCCGGCTCTCCACACCCCAACACACGCCACTAGGACTTCGCCGGCGTCCATCGACTGGCCTTCGGTCTCCATTATAGCGGATGCTCCTTGATCTGGAAGTAGGGGTAGCTGTCACCTTGGCCGCCTCCATTCAATGCTGCCGTTAGCGCCTCGTGGATGGTGTTGTAGTCGCCGAGCATTAGGCACTGACGTATCTCGGTGTCTCGTACCCCGTCAAAGAATGTGTAGATACGAACTGGGGTGGGAGCTCGACTAAGGATTTACTGGCCAGCTGTTCAATTGACTGCAGCGTCTCCCCTGGCTGCTGCGACCCTGATTTCAGCTGGCTGCGGTAGGCTGCGGCTAAGCGGTGATTTTCGAAGCGGTTTTCCAGGGCTTCCCAGATGTCCTTGAGCGCCGCCGCTGTCTGGACCGCGTTGACTGACTTCTGCGGATGCTAGCTATTAACTGTGCGGCCTCTTCCTCTAGTGACCACTTGTTGTGCTTGGCCTCTGTGTCGAATTGACGGTGGAAGACTTCGAACATTGATGTGTCGTCGTACTTGGGTAGTCTGATGCGCGCCGATGGTGTGTCGCGTCTCGGCGCGTCGGCCTTCAAGTCCTTCAATCTCCTGCCGACGACATCCTCCACCATGGCGTTCAGGGACTTGGTGTTGCCGTCGGCCTTTCTCTCCAGGTCGTTAACGCGTTTTGCCAGGTCTTCAACGCGCTCGTCCACTTGACCCATCCGCTTGCCCAGCTCCGTGACGTCATCCTTCACACCGGTCAACTGCTCTTCAAACTTTACGGCGAGGGCTTCGTTCGCAGCCTTCATTTCAGATAATTTGGCCTTCATTTCCGTGGCCAGGCTGTCGTTCGCTGCTCTCATTTCCGTGGTTCATTCGGTCATCGTCGCGGCCAAGTCGCAATTTGCAGCTTCCGTCTTCGCAGCGAGGGTGTCATTCGCCGTCTTCATTTCTGTTGTCAGGCTATGGTTCGCCGTTTTCATTTCTTTCAGTTCTTCTAGAATTTTTGCCAATGTAGCGTCCATTTTATGTTCTACTTCCGGACACCAATTATGTCTATTGTGGGTTCGTAGAATTAAAAGTCCAAGTTGCAGAAGTTAAAAATGCTCTTTATTTCCGTAGAAACATACTTTGGTCAAATCTTACAGTAGCAGAATTACATAATATACACAAATACAGTCTTCCAAGGTCGTTGACCACAAACAAAAGCGTTTACAGTTGCAGGCACACGATACTCAGTTTCGATTACACTCTCGTTACAACTCTTCGCTGCTTCCTTTTATACGTCCATTGATATTTCTAGACTGTTCAGTAAGAAACAAGAAATCGAAACTTCCAGTCCTCTAACTTTGTTTCCGCAAGCCTTTTATCTCCGCGCTATCTTTATCTGTCTCTGCAAGTTCTTTTGTGCGCGTCAGCCACAATATCGCGATGACTCGTGACAATATCTTTGTACAGTCCTTTAGGCTTAGCTGTTTAGCCAGGGGTAACGGAATGTAGTAACGGATTTACCTGTATCTGGGTATCTGGCTGCTGTTTTGGTTCTTTTATTGCCTTTAATTACCGAGTGACCTCTGATCCAATTCAATGAGGTTTGAGTGGTCGTGTAAAGGTCAGTAATTTTCTTCCTGATGTCTACTGATATCAGCATTTTTTTTTTCCTGCGGCATGAACTGCAGCTTGTGAATCCACGTGGATGGTGCACAATGTTTTATTCTTGCCTTGCGATAGGATCCAGTCAATTGCCATTAGTTCTGCTTATAAAATCGAACATTCGTTTTCAAATCTTTGGGAACCAGTGTATATTTCTATTGAGTTTGTACTGCTTCTGCAACTACTGCTGATCCTCCATTTTCAAACTGTTTGTGAATAACTGTACATTTGTTGCGCTAACTTTCCAACTGAAGTCTTTGTGCGTGTTGTATATTGGATGTATTCCACAGGACCTGGTTAGGGGTAAGCTGTTTTAAGTTTAGGAATTACTGTATTGGTAGGCGCGTCCATTCGACCACTTTTAAATTTTTGCAGAGGTGGAGAGCATGATAAGCATGATACCTGCTATTGCTTGAAGAGTTTTATGCGACTTCGTTAGAAATATTAAATAGGATCTTTGAATCTGCTGGGTTTGTGGCTGGCTCTTTTCGAAACTGACTGGTACCATGCTTCTGAGGCGTAGACGATTACTGGGAGGATGTCTTGATTGTAGATCATATGTATGTGATCATGTTATGGTATGAGATGCCCCAGTTGGCTTTGGAGCATTTGGCTTAGGATAATTTGGAGGCAAAGTATTTTGTTCTACAGACTGAGTGTGAGGGAACCAACCCAACTTGCCGAGAATTAGTCCTAAATATTTCATGTTTGTGATCATCTTTATTCCCCAATTTGTGACTGTGGGATGGACAGTGTTCTTCTTCGAACATTGGGATCAGTGCTGACTTTTCTTGTGCTATTTCCAATTTCTGTGTTTTACACAAGCGTCCGCTTTTTGAAGTACTGTTTGGAGAGTGGAGAGAATGAATGAGTGAGAGATTCCTGCAATCATGATGTCATCTACATACACTGTAATTTTCATGTCTGTTATGTCCGAGATCTCTTCCGCTAAGCCACTGATTGTGATATACGAGAGTGTTGGGCAAGCTACTGAGCCCTAGTGCATCCTTTGGTGACTTCTTTGGTCGCTGTGGGTGTCGCCCAAACTGAAACTTGCTGTTCGATGTTGTAAGTAATGTCTAAAGATATGGAAAATGTTTCCAGGACAGTTCGGTTTCCACAGTCGGGCCAGGAGACCAGGATGTCAGGCGTTATCAAAGGCACACTCACATGATACCTATTAATGGGTTTTGTAATGGCTGCTGATCCAAGTCACTAATTCTGTTTACAAGAATGTTTCTATGAATATTACATAATTATATGATATTTAATCTCATATTTTAAGGTTGAATGTAAAATTCAAGATCTTGCAATATTTTGTGTATGCTTCATGGAAACATCTTTTGTACACAATTTATATACCTGTTGCCAGCTAACAGTAGAATGGAATACAGAACACTTATTTGACACTTTGGTTTATTTCCTCTACTGTACAGATAGCAGAAAATTTGACATAACTGTTTAACGGACATGAATAATTGTATTCCACCTTTAACAACATGTGTACAACCATTAATATAACTAACTATTGCTGAACACGCCAACACTTGTTTTGTCAATTCCTTTTCGTTATCAGCAGTGCAACAAATGCAATTTCAGTTAACATCTGTACTACCATTTCACTTTGCGCTTGCACTTAACTGGACACCCATTATCTTCACAATCACAGGAATACTTGAACTTCCAAGTCGCCATTACATGCTTCCTAGAAGTAAATGAAAATATGCTGCAAAAAGTGGTGAATGAAAAGGAAGAAATATAAATAAATATTCAGTATTCAAATATTAGAAACAATGTATGCTTAAACAATTTGAGCATTATTTTTAAATGGGGTTTGAAATAATTTCTGGAAAACATTCAATGGGATTAAGATACACGTAGCAAAGTATATAAATTTTACCAATGAGCTACGAAACTAAACGACTGTATGCACTTTTTTTGAAGGTCATAAAACCTGCCTCTAACATGAAACCAACTTGCTACAGTTATGTAGAATAATGCAAATAAAACTGATGCCAAGCCAGGAATTCAGATCATGAATGTTCAGCTTTCCTGCCATCTCTTTGAGACTTTTTCTACTCATAATTTATTTTTAATTTTTCCATCTACTTCACATTTATCATGGTAATTATTGACTTAGAAGTCTTCAGTATATTAAAACTTATTGAGAAGACCTTTTACTTGGGTAGAAACATTTAAGTACAATAAATGTGAATAATATTAATCAGATCATTAATAGATAACATACCTTCAGATTTTAAATTCTCACTTGGAACTTAAAAATAACAAAGTGGCAAAGAATGTTAATCGTAGGCACATACAACCGGTCATGAATAGCTGAAAATTAACACAATTATCATTAAGCATTATAATTACAATTTGTTAATAACACACTGGTGTATTAAACTTATTTAATGTCTCCTTCATTGCTACGAATTTCACATAAATGAATAGAAAATTGGAGTATTACTTACGCACAGATATATTCAAGAAGAATATTCTTCTTGGTGAAAATCCATCTAACGGTTTCTTTGTACACACAGCACACCAAGCAGTAACAAATTGAAAAATTGAATCATAACTTGAATCAGCCAATCGCCTTTCGCGATCCAGTACCAGCACTCCTAAGAAATTGGGTGACACACTAAATCTCTTACGTTACCGTTTTCCCTATTTAGCCGTCACTCCTGTGGTAATTTAAGATTAACGGTGGCGAAGCAAAAGTAAAAGTAAGATGTTCTTCAATTTGTAAAACTTCAGGTTTCGAAAGGCATACAAGGGCGTAAGAGCAGCTGAAAGGAAGCGAATGAATTTTCACAAACACCTATTGGTAAGTAAGATGTATGTGAAAAAGTACGAAAATTAATTTCATGACATGACCTGAATTATACCTTGATTACATACTCATTTATACTTAAATGCTCTTGATGAATGTAGCATTTTTTTTTCCTGCATCAATAATGTTGTAGATAAAAAAGCAATCACTTTCTATGTAGTTTTATTAACCGTATTACTGAATTATTGTTGCGATAACAAATTTTTCTCCCTCTTTAAGCCATCATAATCTCAAGCTACCAGAAATACGATGGAGAAATCGAAAGTACAGAATCATAGATAGTGGGTATGTTTATTGTTTTGGTGATGTACAGTGCATGATCTCCAAGAACTTTATTAATGTAATATGAGGCTTTGTTTATCACGTTAGCAGCAATTTATTGTGGCATATGATCAAATATTTCTTATAGTTTGGAGTTTCATTTACATATCAGTGGAGAAATTAACTAAAACTTTCAGGACTATTGTAGGAACCATGTTCTAAATTTTCAGGAAAAGTGGAAAAACGAGGTTAGTTTAGGCAGTTATTTAGTGTATTGGTGGTTTTGGGTACATAACTTTAAGGCTCAAAGCCCGCCTCGGTAGCGTAGATGGTAGCATGTCTACCTCACGTTCAAGAGGTCCCGAGTTCGAATCTCAGTCAGGGTGAGTTACCTGGATAAGGATTTTCACAGGGTTTTCCCTTATCCTGAAAGATGAATGTCGGGTAACTTTAAGCTCCGTGGACCCCGGACACATTGAGCATCATTTCACCCATTTCATTCATCGTCCGATATGACTAAATGTTGGAGGACATAAAAAACAAAATAACTTTAAGGCTCAAATGTTTAAGTCATATTTAACAGTCCAGTCCATATAAGAAACAGTTTCCAGTTTAGATCACTGAAAAAATGGCTTTCCTAAATTACAGTTATTCCGTAATTTTTATTTGGCTTCGCTGTGATCATATAGATTAAGTGCATGAAGTTTGCGCTGATTAACAAAAGCTATTATATCTAGCAACATAAACGTATGCAGCACCCGGGTTTTAACACTATCAAATGCCACTAGCTTCGCTAATTGGATTTTGATGCTCATCAAATTTCTAGGTTCAACATACATGGAGTTCTTTCAGAGCTTGTAGCTTCTTAGGAGGTATCCATCGAAAATGCAGTTTCTAATGCTTACAATAACATGAGTTGTTTTGTGTACTTGATGCTCTTTTGCAAATATGAAGACAATGGGAGCACCGTTTGCAGTGAGCAGCAAGGATTTACCGTCTTAAAGAGTTGCAGGCAGAACAATTAGGTCAACAGCTATACGTGATTTATGATGAAATCAGCAACACTAAGTTCAAATTGGTTTGAGTATCTGCTTTCGTTACGCTTATAATGTCGATTGCGGCTTGCTGATCGCCCGCAGTGGTGAGAACCTTTTAATTTCTCCGAGCGTGAAGTAATGGCTTCCAAAGTGTCACTATGCAAAAACAAATTACCAGTATTTGGGCTGGTATCGATGGGACTGCATTAATTAAATTTGGGTTTTGAACAGCAGTAACGACTTTATCAGCCATTATAGCTAAATTGTCTAGGTTTCACAACTGATGCAAGTACCGTTTGAGCGGTAAAGGAAGGCCTTGGAACCAGGAAGATTTAAATAATTCGTTAATTTTGTAATATGGCAAATCCTTCATTTCTGGCAAATAATGACTTAGTTTTTGAGCTTCCAATTCGAAATCATGCCGCAGTTTATGCAATTTGTGTTTCTCACTGTCAACAAAACTTGAGATAACTTTTAACATGAAAAAGCCCGGTCAGGTGGATTAACTATGACACTCACCCGCCCCATGTCTCAATGCAGGGGCCTTCGCCGTGGCTGAGTGGTTAGGCCACTTCGTTCTCACCAAGGTGTCCCGGGTTTCATCCCAGACGACCGGAAAGAGATTTGCGCTGGACAACACGGCGCTGGGGCGGATGTTCTCCGGGATCTCCGGTTTCCCCCACCATCTCATTCTACCGATGTTCCATCTTCATCTCATGTATCATCAGTGTCACCGCCTGCGGTGCCATATATGGTAAAAGCGGACGTTAAACACTACACATTTTATTTCTCAATGCATGCTTCTAATGACGTAGCTATACTTAATTACATCATGCGTAATTCCTGCGATGTTGAATTATCCAACTTAGGATCACAGACTGGCCGTTTTCTATAAACGGAGGACGTTTGGCTGTAAACTTACCTAATTGCAGCTTCTCTTCATTAATTTGAGTTAGCAGTTCTTCCGTTATTTTAAAAGAACAATTTTATTATGCCTATTTTGTTCCCGGAATATTGCAGGACATCACTTGTGGGAGTTCTGTATGATTTGTGAATGAAAACTAGGAATATATTGTGTTTCTCAAAATTATTTATTTCCACATACAAACCACTCTTTCACGCCCATTATGCCCGCCTCGGTAGCGTAGATGGTAGCGCGTCTGCCTCACGCTCAAGAGGTCCCGAGTTCGAATCTCGGTCAGGGTGAGTTACCTGAATAAGGTTTTTTCCGGGGTTTTCCCTTATCCTGAAAGACGAATGTCGGGTAACTCTAAGCTCTATAGACCCCGGGCTCATTTGAGCATCATTTCACCCATTCCATTCATCGTCCGATATGACTTAACGTTGGAGGACGTAAATTACAACAACAAAAACGCCCATTATACGAGGGTCGGCTGGTATGTCCCAGGCCTCACAATAAAAAAAAAAAAAATTAATTTTCCCCTTTATTTCCCAACATAATCACCAGAAAGGTTTATTCAATTGTGAAATCTGTGTTCTAATTTAATTAAACCATCTCTATAGCGCAATTTATCATGGTCCTCAAAACAGCTGTTTATCGCATCAATGACCTCCTCGTTGCTGTGAACTCTTCATCCTCCAAGAAATTTTTCGAGCTTCGGAAAGAGATGGTGGTTACTGGGTGCTAGATCTGGCAAATAGGGTGGATGTTCAAGCAATTCCAACTTTAATTCGCACATTTTTCCCATTGCTATTACTGCATAACGAGACGGAGCATTATCGTGAAGAAACAAGATTTTGTTCATTGCCAAATGAGGCCTTTTGCTAATAACCTCATCACTAAAACGTTGCAGCAAGCTTGCTTATTAGTCACTAGTGATACTTTCACCCTTTTACAGGCAATAAATAAAAACAATTTCCTGTGCATCCCAGAAAACACTCGCAATAACTTTGTTAGCTGAGAAAATTGACTTTGCCTTTTTTGGAATTGGTTCACCTGGTGCAATCCACTGTTTTGACTGTGATTTACTTTCTGGAGTGTGGTTAGCATTCAAGTTTCATTAATTGTAATAAGCCGTCTCAAAATTCACTTGGATTTTTAAGGTAGAGCTCCAAATTTCCAACAGAAACAGTTTTCTTTGTCAGCAAACGCGGCATCAATCTTGCACAGACATTGTGAAAGCCCAAAACATTACTTAAAATATTACCTGCACGTTCTTTTGATATGTTTACAGCCTCTGCTATATCAATCAACTTAAATCTGCAATATTCCAGTACTGAACGATGAGCTTTTCAATAATCTCTGGGGTAGTCACTTCCACAGGGCGTCCAGAGCGAGGATAATCACTAGTGCTCGTGCGTTCCCATTTTAAACTGGAACCCCCCCTTTTAATCATTGTAGGCATATGAAGAGGCAGATTCTTTCAAGGTACAGTTCATTTCCTCCTTGATTTCTTTAGACGTAAAGACTTTCAAATGGAAGTATTTAATCAATGCTCGTGTTTCCAAATCTTTCATTTTCGTGAAACCTCTACACTTATCTTGTTTAAAATGCTGCCATTCAAAAACTAAACAAGCTAACCCCATCCATTACAACAAGCATCCGTGTAATTATGAATGCAAGCTAGTCTTGAGTTAAACTATGTGATGCTATCCGTCAAACTGGTCCTGTGGTGTCACCTCTATGTGCGGCCCGGGATTTATCAGCCGACCCTCGTACTATGCCATATGCACATTACGTGTGGGCTGATTAGGCTGCAGAATTAATCATGTAAAAGTAACCTGAAATTCAATCAAAATATTTTTCATTGCGGGGATAATAACGAGGATTTAGGCAGTGTGCTGGAAGTATTTTATCAGTGTTATGAGTACAGTATATTTACTGCGCAGTTAACAGTTGATAGTTTTTACTACGAGTGAGTCTATATACTGCTTCTCTGATCCACACAGCTGTAATGAAAGCGGTTTGCACGATGCAGAAAAAATTAGTTGTTACACTTGCTTTCGAGAACTTATGAGTCACTGAATTCAGTATTACAGAATGCAAATTTCTAGGAGCTAGTGATTTTAATGAACAAACCACACTACGAAGTGCGTTCAAGTTATAACTCTATGACGTTTCTATTTTTTTTCGCACTGGAACCAGATAGAAACTTCTGGTTTCTTTCTTTTTTTTAATACAGGTAGACTCTTTGTGAATGCGTGACAGAGATGGCAGCTCTGTGCAGTGCATAGAACTCTAGTGGCAGACGAGAATAACGACTGTTTTTATACTCAAAATGGCGAAGTTTTCATTGCAAGAACGTGTAATCATTCGTTTCCTCCAATGTCGTAGTGCGACACCTATTGAAATTCATCGCCAGTTGAGTGAGGCACAAGGTGATGGTACCATGAATGTGTCTAATGTGTGTTCCTGGGTTCCACAATTCAATGAAGGCAGAACATCGTGTGACAACAAACCAAGACAGTTGCAGACATCGCGTCCAAAATTGGCATTTCCGTGGGACGGTTGACGGAGTATAACCTCTTCTCCGTTGAGCCGCAGGACCTTCCTGCCGACGTCGACCGTCGCCTCGTGGCTCCTGAGGGCATCCAATCCCAGAATCTCCTCTTCGGCCACCTTCGCGACGAACACCCAGACACACGGCACTCCGTCCCAAGGTCAGCTTCAGCAGAGCCTCCTTCTCCACAGGCAAGGTGTAGCGATGCCGTCATCAGCTGGTATGGTCTGCTCGGCTTCCTCGACTGCAAAACCTTGGCTATGTCAGGTCTGATGACGGTCACGGCTGCCCCAGTGTCCACAAGACGAGGCACGGCTTACCTTCACCCAACCGTCTGCGACGAGGCTGTGATCCATCCGCCGGCTGACGGCGCGCAGTGTCACTCGAGGAGACGTGCTCCTCGCCACGCCGAGCTTTACTCGTTCTTCTGGCTGCTCTTCCTTGTGTCGGCAGTCTCTTTCTAGGTGTCCCGGCTGTCCACATCCCCAGGCACTGCAGATCCTTAGCACTCGTGGTATCTCTGACGTTACTAGAGGAACCGCGGGCCGAACATGTGAGCCCCTCCTTCGGGAGTTGTTCGGATTGGGATGGTCTCGAGGGGGGCAGTGGTTCCCGATACCCGTGCGAATCGGGTACGTCTAAGGACGGGGTTGAGGGAAGCCATTAATTCTCCCGGGTACTAGCCTGCAAAGCTAGTAGGTGTGCTAGATCGCCAGGCGGCCCCACCGAGGTCATATCGGTAGCCTTCACCTTTGGTGTTGGCGCGCGTAAGTGGCGTATCCACTTCCATCCCGTCTTGTGTCCTTGGATCAGATGGGAGGGCTTGTTTGTAACCCAGGTCTTGACCTATGGAAAACTCCACGGAGGACGCCGAGCGCCCTTTGGGACAGCTCGGATAACTCCCTGGTTGAAAGAGGCCCGGGCCTTGTTCCTACGGGTTCAAGACTAATGGGAGTAGAACCTCTCGACGTCGGGGTTGACGTCACCTTGGCCGCCTCAATCCTCAATGCTGGCGTCAGCACCTGGTGCACGGTTGTGTAGTCGCCGAGCATTAGGCGCTGACGTATCTCGGTGTCTCGTACCCCGTCAACAAAGGCGTAGATGGCTTCCCGAGATACGAACTCCGGCGGAAGGTCAACCAATGCCTTGCTAGCCAGCTGCTCAATCGCCAGGGCGAACTCCTGCAGCGTCTCCCCTGGCTGCTGCGACTTTGTCTTCAGCTGACTGCGGTAGGCTGCGGCTAAGCGGTGGTTCCCGAAACGGTTCTCCAGGGCTTCCCAGATATCCATCTGGACCGCGTTTAGGACTTCTGCGGCCCGTCCCTGGAGGCTGGCTATTAGCTGTGTGGCCTCTTGCTCCGGTGACCACTTGTTATGCCTGGCCACCGTGTCGAAATGGCTGCGGAAGACATCGAACGTTGACGCGCCATCATATTTCGGAGGTTTTACGAGCGCCGATGTTGTCTCGCGTCCCGGCGCGTCGGCCTTCAAATCCTTCAACCTCCTGCCGACGACGTCCTCCACCATGGGGTTCAGGGACTTGACACCGCTGTCGGCCTTGCCTTCCAGGTTATTTACGCGGTTAGCAAAGTCTTCGACGTCTTCCACCATGGCGTTCAGCGACTTGGCGTTACTGTCGGCCTTTTCCTCTAGGTCATTGAAGCGGTTCGCCAGGTCTTCGACGCGCTCGTCCACTTGGCCCATCCGCTTGCCCAGCTCCATCACGTCATCCCTCACGCCGGCCAAATGTTCTTCAAATTTGGCGGCGAGAGCCTCCTTCGCCACCTTCATTTCCGTGGTCAGTTCGGCCATCTTTGCGGTGATTGTCGTGGCCAAGTTGTTGTTTGCAGCTTCCGTCTTCGCAGCGAGGTTGGCATTCGCCGTCTTTATTTCTTTCACTTCCGCTGCCAGGTTGTTGTTTGCAGCTTCCGTCTTCGCAGCGAGGTTGTCATTCGCCGTCTTTATTTCTTTCAGTTCCGCTGCCACGTTGTTGTTTGCCGTCTCCAACTTTTCTAAAATCAGTGTCAATGCAGCCTCCATCACTGTAATATACCACTTACTGACACCAGTTGTGACTTTGTGGGTTCCTGAAATTAAAAGTCCAATTGCACAAACTCAAAATGTTCTTTATTTCCACGGAATTACAGTTGAAACACTTGCCGATTACATAGAATTACGTAGCGCACACAATTACAATCCACCAGTTCGTCTGTCACAGGTCCACTCTACTCACAATTACGTACAACTTCTCTGATACACGTACACAGTCTTCCAGTCCGTTCGCTAGCACGGCGCTCCACCCGGCTGCTCACCAAGAACTGAACTGAACTCTCTCTCAGCCCGGCGCGTCGCTTATATAAGACCAACTGACCCATCTAGAAGGCCCCGGGTTAGATGAAATATCCCGACTGTTCCAGACGTCAGGGGGAGGGGAAAGAGGCGGCCAGCGACCGGTCACACTTTCCTAACCATCCCCTCGTTAGTGACACGAGATAAATGGGTAGGCGTGACCTCAATGCTTCGCGTCTGGCCCTACCTGCCAGCTGGTTCTATCGGGAATTCCGATGTTCGGGTGACTATCTATTTTGAGCCACTATCTGGTTGTCTTGTTTAATATTGTTCTCCGATATACACTGTCCATCTGCCCCGCTATATTTACATTGCCAAGCATAGCAAAACTGTGTTTTTCATGTGCAGTTTTGAAGCTACGTGCTTTTTATCGCAATCATGAAGGTGTTGCAAATCATTCACGCCATGTTTTGTCCACGGATCTTCACCGCCAAACAGAAGGCAAGGAAAGCAAAACAGGGCATTTTGAATATCGCAACCACACATCCAATTATATTCCTCGTATACATCGTTGTTAAAGTTCCTGTTAAAACATCTTGTTTTTGTTTTGACTACCTGTGTGATTTTTAGTTTCGGCATGGGTCTTCCAAATCGCTTAATTTCAGTGTTTTCTTCTAAGCTCATGTTTGAAAAAAAGATGTGCTAACAGACACAGTATGGAATTCGTTGTTTCTTCTTATAACACAATTTACCTGTATTTAAATAAATCACTCTGATGCACTACTCAAAACAAGGCACAGCTAACAAAACACGGCACAAACTATGTGCATATGTACTCGTAGGTTACATTTAACATGGGTGCAATAGATGCCGCTGCTGTGATGAAAGAAGGAGCAGGCTAGGCATCCACTATTCTCTGGCAGCTAGGTTAACCAACCACATGCAGCCTTACGGCCCGCATTACCCCTCTACTTTAATCGGCAAAACCTAGGTTTGTTTTGCCCTATACCTCCCCACTGTATACCAGTGGTTGGCATCTGGGAGTGAACTACTCGGCACCTGCAAACAATACAGCGCGCTGAGGTCCACTGCACTAGACAAGGTCGAAATGAACTCCAAATGGAACATGTCTTTACATTAAAGGGAGACCCAGCATTTCGGCTGTAGCGCAAACATGCTACCCTATTCAGAAGCCGCCCCTGCTTGTTGTATATGTAAAACTAGAGAAAACATATCCCTTCGATGGTCAAATGAGTTCTTCCTCAAAGGGGGTAAAAAGCATATCGCGCAGTTTCTGTAGGGATAAGTCACCTAATACATTTCTTTCTCTAGCTATTCGTTTTACCTTGGCCCAGGATAGTTCTATGGGATTTACATCACACATGTATGCGGACAGGCGAACGACAGTGTGGCCCAATGAAACCAAAAATGCATCCACTTTCAAACCCTTCTCTTTAGGTTTCTTGGTTTCAATGTGCTCATGAAGATCTGTTTTTGCTGGCCCCACAGCTCAGTCGGTAGAGTGCCTGCCGTGCGAGGAGTCCCATGTTCGATTCCCGGCTGGGGGTGGGGATTTTTCTCCAACCAAGGTGCTAGTGTCTGCGTTAGTTCAAGGAGGCGTAAGAAGAAAGGGAAAAGTTATGAGATCAGATGGTAGGGAAATTGTGATTAAGATTCATACACTTTTTACAGACGAATGCCGGGCCCTAAAATGCGGAAAGCCAATTATATATGTGTCGAGCATAATTCAAAGAACTACTGCAGCTACAATTGTTTCATCCCGTACTGTGAAAAGAATACTTAAAGTACAAAATGAAGTACAAGTAAGTGGTAATTTTATAGAGACTCCTGGTAAAAAAACGTCCAAATGCAAAACCCACAAAAACAACAATAGACTTTTTCTGTGCCGCTGCAATAAGACAATCTATTTATTCACTCTATAGGATTGATTAATAAACTGAAATGCATCAAATGAAATTCAGATTTGTTAAGAACTCACGCGGAGGAACTCACTGAAGGAACGGCCAACGTCGTTGCAAAAAGATTCGCGTTTCTAAGAAAAATGAAAGAGGTAAGGACTTCCGGTCCTTCTATTATTTACTTAGATGAAACCTGGATCAATATAAATCATATGAAAAACAAAGTATGGAAAAGTGAAGAGGACGATTTTGAATCTCCACTACTCATCCCAATAGGCAAAGGGCAGCGTTTTATAATCTTACACGCGGGGAGTTCGACAGGTTTCATTCCCAACGCTCTACTGAGTTTTAAATCAAAATCAAGCAAATGCTATCCTGAAAATGGAGATGATGTGTGGTTAAGGGCGCACAACTGCGCGGTCATTAGCGCCCTTTAAAAACGAAAACACGCAAAAAAACAGATAAAAGGAACTAAAAAGAACTAAAAGCTCTCTACCTACTGAATAAAATCATCAATAAAATGCACGCGCGCGCGCGCACACACACACACACACAAATGGCAGAAGCCTAAAAGATTAAGAATACGGATAAAAAGCATACACAATTGGACCACTAAATTCTAAAATTAACCTGTAAAAACAATTTAAAAACCTTGGCTACAGCAGCCTCGTCATCCGCCAGTATCTCCGCCAAGCTGACCGGTAGCTGGAGAGAACTGCGGAGACGTGCTAAGGTAAAACACTCCACAAGCACGTGACGGACCGATAGAGCGGCACCGCACAGCGGGCAAACTGGAGCAGGTGTCTTATTTAGTAAAAAACTATGTGTAAAATAACAGTGGCCAAGGCATAACCGAGCCAAACTAACTTCCTCCTTACGAGAGGAACGACAGGAGGTTACCCACGGAAGCGGAAGGTTCTTTACGCAGCGGAGTTTATTCCTGCGGAGAGCAGACCACTCTGCCCGCCAGCAGGACTCCACAGCACTCCGCAATGTCGGTTTAAAATCGTCCGGGGTAACCAGCTGCATGTACACCCCGGGCTGTGTCGTTGCCGACTTAGCTGCCATATCCGCACTTTCGTTCCCCGGTAAGCCAACGTGCGCAGGAATCCAGGCACACACCACGTTCACACCAGAGATGTATAGAATGTGGAGGGCATCCTGGATACGCTGTACTATCGGATGGTAGCTGTACAACTGCCGAAGGCTTTCAAGGGCACTCAGGGAATCGCTTAAAATTAAGCAGTCACGAATATTGCGGCGACGGACAAATAAAATGGCTCGGTATATAGCATAAAGCTCTGCGCTAAAAATGGAGGTGTGCTATCATGAAGAAATGGATATTGAGACATATAAAAATTGGTTTATTAATGAGTTGTTACCCAACATTCCCCCAATAGTACTATAGTAATAGACAATGCATCTTATCATTCTACTCAAATCAGCACTGCTCCGATATTATCACTTAAATCAGTAAGGCAATCATGGCTCCGTGACAATAATATTGAGTTTGATCCGCGTTACACCAAAGCTGTACTTTACGAATTAATAATGGCTAAAAAAAAAGACGGTCTCAAAATTTATGAAATAGATCGCATAGGGCGAATGCACGGCCACGCTGTAATACGGCTACCTCTGTATCATTGTGATTTAAATGCTATAGAACTTACACACAGATATAAAATGTCGCCAAACACATCATTTAAGCACAGTGAGGCAAACTTGTTGTTTGATAGATAAAGTGTTGGAACAAAATTGGCGGGGAGCTTGTGAACACGTTGAAAAAACAGAACGGTTTTATTGGGAGAAAGATGGATTAATAGATGAAATTACTGATAGGTCCATAATTTAGAATATTTAATTAGATTAGTTTAGAAGATTCAGACAGTGAACACGAGGAAATTTTTGAAAATTCTGACACTGAAGAAGGGGAACAGGAACCAAATTTGGAGCATGAAGAAGCATCATCCGCCACTGAGGTGCCTGCCCTACCTGGCTGGTGAGGACGTATTTCTTTCTCTTTCTACAAACCAGGGACCAAGTTAAATCTCATGCATCATAATACTTGTATGAATGCTAAATTCCTCCTCACTTTGCCAGCACTTGCTGAATGTGATGTTACTATCCACCCAGCTTTCATCAGTATAAAAGATGCTTCTTCCACTTTCTCGAAAAATTATTTTATTTTAATGAGATAATCGTGTCTCCAAGCCACAATGTCAGGACGTTCTATAAGTATCTTCCTTTTGTTTCGACATTTCCTCCATTTAAATCCCATTTCTGAAATTACTTTCCAAAGAGAACTTCGTTCCCATGGAAAATGTATCTTCTCCAGAACAACGGGCAGCAATTTATATATAGTAGCAACACGTCTCTCAATAACGTGAAAGTCATGTATAATTCTTCGAATCACACACCTATCAAAATCAACATTCACTACAGAGTGTGCAAGGTCTTATTTTCCGGTGTTTCCCCGGGGTCGTTAAAACACTTTTCACCATTTACACTTAAATCTTGCACCTGTTTGCGAATTCTTGTGACAGTTGTTTCAGAAACCCCTGTATAAACAGCAGCTCTTGCAGTTGCTTGACTTATTATACACTTGTTCCTAGCTAAATCACAACTCTCAATCACTTTCCTAATCATTTCCCCACCCTCAGAATGTATCTCACTTTTTTTTTTTTCGTTACTTCTGACCTAACTCGAGTGACTCGTGCAATCTTACAACTGACACCAAGAGAAATTTGCAAGTCGTGAGTCAACAGCGTCAATAACACTGCAGGTAAGCAGCTGATGACGCTCGCGAGGATATTTACAATACTCGGGCTGCACTACCCGATTTCACCAACAGTTGTTAAAATCGAAGTTAACAAATGTAATGTAGCAATTGTAACAGCGCTAACAAAGCTGTTAAATTTCTTGCATTTCACCAACCTGTTTTCTGAAAATGTTCACAAACATGAGTTAAGGCCAAGAAACTTGTAAATATTGCAGCTATGGATGAGTCGTATTATTTTCTGAACGTACTGCGATGCGCTTTTGTTTTCAGTTTCGTCTCCACCGCAGCCTGCACACAGTTAAAAAAATGGCGGATAAACAAAATCGCAAACAAAAGCCGTGAAACAAATTTCTCATCGATGGGGAAAGAATTATTAATTGAATTGGTGACGAAGTATAAGGATATCGTGGAAAATAGGACGGATGCGGTGAATGTAAAAGAGAAAGATGTTGGGTGGGAAAAAATAGGAAACGAATTGTACAGTGTATTATCCGCATAAAATCGCAAAGTTATTAATACTTGATGCAAAGGCGAGATCGGCATATTCCTTTCGATGCATGTTCTCAGTATTACGTAAATTTAAAGCGAGGTGCGAAGGACAAGTGACGACTAACTTGAACGGTTCAATACGGATGGTAGTATCCGCATAATTCAGTTAATTATAAAATCGCAAAATTATTAATACTTGAAGCAAAGTTGAGAGGGCATATTCCTTTCCATGCATGTTCTAACTCAGTATTACGTAAATTTAAAACGAAGAGCGACGGACAAGTAACGAGTGACTTGAACGTTTTAACACGGGAGGTGGACAATGTATTATCCACATAATTCAGTGAATTGTAATCGCAAAATTATTAATACTTGAAGCAAAGGCGAGATCAGCATATTCCTTTCGATGCATGTTCTAACCTCTCTTTTACTTCCGCAATAACCTTCATAGCAACTTGTTTGGACAGTCTATATATACCTCTGTAGAAAATTTTCTTCTGATAGCTCCTCAAAATAATTTCTCCTCATAGGCCGTACTCTATTACGAATGCCATCTAGACAGTCTTAAATATAGCAAATCGACAACAACAGCTGCGTTCACGCCCGCTATCTTCACTATTTACAGTTTAACATCAGAAATTTGACTTGATAGTTTAACAAGATATTTAACATGTCTGTTAAGCTAACACTTTGTTAAATGCAATTTTTGTTATAACTATTGTTAAACCCGTGTTAAGTCTTAACATCTGTTTGGTGAAATAGGGCATTAGAATGTATCTCCTCTCCCCCTCATACGTCTTACGCCATGAGCGGTGGACAAACTGTAATCTGTGGCCACAAGCTTTCTGGAGCCAGAAATAATATTTTTGAAGCTGTAAAAATAAATTTTTAAAATATGAGCTCGACATTATCCCATTGCTGCATTTTACTTAAATCAGTTATGAGCGAAATAGCAAGTAAATTTCAAGCTATTTAAATATTTAAAACACAAGCTACAACGTAATCTTTCTGCCACAAATTCAGCACTGAGATTTATTTTCCAACATTCACATATGAGCACGAAGAATACGTCTGTATATGCACTTTTCGCGGAGAAAGCAGTAATGCTAGGTCAAAAGCACTAATTAAAAAAAACTGTTCCTACACAGAATAACGTATTAGTAGAATAGAATACGCATTCAGTAAACAGCTGAAATTCAATAAACAAGCCCAATAAACATAGCCTTAGTTTCATTTTTCTTCTCTTTGAATAGGACACAGTCCTATGGTCATATCGGCGGCCGTTCTCCTTTGGAACACCGAAGGTGTTAACTCGTTATCTTTTGGTTTTTTAATCATTGCATCACGCACACATTCACACTCTCATTCATACTTCCAGACTCTGTGGAAGATAGGGAATTATCTTGGACGGAGAAAAATCCCCACCCCCACCGCCGGGAATCGAACCCGGGACCCCTAGCACGGTAGGCACAGTCCTGTTCATTTATGACCCTCTACCCCTTATACCATTTTAGGCGTCGGCTGAGGCAGCCACAACTATGGATCAAAGAGAGAAATCCAGGGATGGGTGATCAACCCGGTCCCGGGAACGAGAGTGAGGAAAGTAGATGAACGGAAAGAGGGTAAAGTGGATGAAAGGAAATTTGATAACAGAGCAACTGGTGGAATGATGGTGGAGGAAACAATAGGTCCGTACTGTCCACACAAATCTCACTTTGCGGTTGCCTGGGATCGAATCTGGGCCGCCTTGGCGAGAGTTAAGCGGTCTAACCGCTCGGCCACGACAAGGCCCATAAACTTTGTAACGAGCAAAAATATTTTGTTAAATATTTGACATACTAGCACAGTAACTTAGTAATATTTTGTAATGACAAAGTTAACTACTTCTGATACATATCATCACTACCGGGGTAACCCATCTCGGTAGCGTGGTGGCCTCACGTTCAAGAGGTCCCGAGTTCGAATCTCGGTCAGGGTGAGTTACCTGGATAAAGTTTTTCCGGGGTTTTCCCTTATCCTGAAGGACGAATGTCGGGTAACTCTAAGCTCAATGGACCCTGGGCTCATTTGAGAATCATTTCACCCCAATCGTCCAATATGACTTAGCGTTGGAGGGGTAAGTTAAATTCAAAGCCTGAAATTCTGGAGTAGTTCTTACGTGACAACTAGAAACCTGACCAAATGCTCTACGAAACAAGAAAGTCCCTTTATAAACTTCATAGGATAGCTCAGGAGGTAGACATTGTGGCAGACTTTCTGTTTCCCAACACCAATTAATTAATTCTTCGAAGAGAACTTGCATAATTTAATTTAATTACAGTCATATAACTACATTTAAAAGAACTGTATAAGACGTTATGGTTGTAATACGTATTAATATCGTAAAGGCCACCATCAGCAGATTGCAATATTCAGTGTAAAATGCTGAAACTAATACAGATAGGAGATTGCAAAAAGTGGAATGCATGCGCATCACGCAGAAGCTATACTAACTATGGCAATCTAGATCACGGTGTTTGTTTTTATCGACACTAGAATATCTACCACAGCTCCTAAAGTCGGAATGTGGTACACACTCTGTCCGCGGTTTCGGTATAATGTAATCCAAGGCCTTTATAAATATTTGTAAAGGTAGAGTACGGCTGACAAATTCAATGCCATAGCCGGGATTTGAAACACGGATCTCCCGGTCTCCGCCCGGTTGCTCTTAACCATTGAGCTACCATGGCAACGTCTCAGCAGGACATTAATTCTCCAACTAACTCATATTGTTCATGGTAAACCACTAGGAGTTCTCATATTCATATGGTCACTTGCTATTCGTTAGGAATTTTAAGTCCGGACTTTATTGAATTTTTCAGTCTGACTCGACATTTAAAAGTCCTTGCTCTACACACGGTTAGAATGAACTAATTTCCTTTATAAACGGTATATCCACAACCTGCGTTAACTTTATTTACCACCTAGCTAATACTGAATACTCTAACCATCTTTATTTACATACCCTGGTTTCGGATCTCTTGAGAGAGGTCTGTTACAAATTATAGTTTACTTTAACATGATAGCCTTCTAAGTTCCAGCTAATTTTAATGACCCCTTACAAACTGGGAGAGCCGGCTCATTATTATCACCATCACTAATTATTATTATTATTATTATTATTATTATTATTATTATTATTATTATTATTATTATTATTATTATTATTATTATTATTATTATTATTATTATTATTATTATTATTATTATTATTATTATTATTATTATTATTATTATTATTATTATTATTATTATTATTATTATTATTATTATTATTATTTATCATCTATACAGTTAATATTATTTCAATTATCTCTTTAACAGCTATAATTAATCTATCATATATTACACAAACTTTTAATTCCATAAACAACAACAAAATTATTAAATTTACACTTTTCATTTCCATATTATCTTTAGGATTATTATTATTATTATTATTATTATTATTATTATTATTATTATTATTATTATTATTATTATTATTATTATTATTATTATTATTATTATTATTATTATTATTATTATTATTATTATTATTATTATTATTATTATTATTATTATTATTATTATTATTATTATTATTATTATTATTATTATTATTATTATTATTATTATTATTATTATTATTATTATTATTAATTCCTAGACAATTTTAATGTAAATTCGCCAAGGCCATCACAGGCACAGTAAATGTAGAAAAGTGTTGGTGGATATGCTGCGAAGGTAGTCAAGAAACATCGTCTAGGTAGATTCCATATGTGCAGGTAAATCTCTAAGGGTTCTGGATTTCTTCCCCCCCCTCTCTCTCTCTCTCTCTCTCTCTCTCTCTGTATATATATATATATATATATATATATATATAATCTCGAAGCTTCAGGTTGTAAGCCATTTTGTAGCAGGAATTCCTTTTACGTACGTGTAAGATGTGGTTGTCCCACGTTGCTGTGGGGGTCGTGGTACGGCTGCTGCCCTCCTGGATGGTGAAGATGAAGCCACGAGCTGCTACTTCTTCTCGATCTGAATCCCGGGTTCAGATATGGCACTCAGATGTAATGATGTATATAAAAAAATCTCCTGCGCTGCTTCAGTCGTTACATGTGAACCCTTTCCTCAGGCGTGGTCGCGAGCGAAACAATCATTTTTTAAATAAACTCAGAAATAAATAAGTCGCATAAGAGCCGTAGATGCAAACGATGATTTGCGAAACATGTCCTCAAAATAGGTACGAAAGTGAAGCAGGTGTGTAAAAAATACGACTCATCTAAAATTTAATAAATAAATCTGTTTAATTTATACACATCCAAACTTGTAATTTAATTGCGACACTTTATGCCATTATTTCTACAACACTTTACATAAAAATATTTCTTAAAACTGATTTTCAGAAAATTGTATTGAACTATTTTTAATATTTTAGTTCGTTCACTTCGACATTTCCAATCCAAAACACGTCTGTTCTCATCGACGTTACGCAATTGAAAGACGCCTTCTTCCCTAGCTGTTCTCCCAAAATTATTGATCTTTTCCTTCTCTCGTTGCGATCACTGTCAATCAAACTTAACTTTCACCGCTCCACGTCACACACTACATAATCTCATTTTCAAAACTAGCAATAATAAAACATTCACATCATATCACTTAAATGTTGCGTCATCTCATGACCTACTGAAGTTTAACAATTTCCTCACTTATTCATTCTAACCTGTACATACCGATTCTTAAATCATATTAAACAATTTTACAACTCTTGGCGCTTAAATCAAAACAACCGTTACACTGTTGTGTACTAAGACTCCACTCACAGTAAGTAATCCGATAAGTACATTCAATACTACACAGCTCACTAAACAAAACAAACCACACACGTAAAAGCACTTGTTTTACTTATTAACAGAAAACGCAAAGAATAAGAAATAACATTTTTAGAGGGAAAAAATCCACGCCGTCGCCAAGAATGATGGGAAACTGCCTTGGCAAGCTTTTACGAAGTAAGCCTGAAAAACGCATTCAGGAAAATTGTTTGGAAATCTGAGTCTGGCAAAATTTGAAACAGCACTGGCGATGGCAACATTGTAACTAAGATAGTGAAATGGATATAAGGATAACGCTATGGTGGGAACAGAGAGCGAAATCAAGTTGGAAATAATAAATGGTTGGCGCAGAATGGTACATACCTCCTCTCTCATACTTGCTCTTTTCCATTAGCTTGTTTAATAAATTTAGTATTGAGCATAAAAATCTAATGAAATGATATTGAAACTAGCTATTTCATTGAATAGGTAATAGAAAAATGACAAACGAAAGACCACACACTATCGCGCAAGGTTGGCCAGCTAGCAGGAAAGGATACAAGGAAAACGAAAGAGCAAGGAACCTGGAAACATTTGTCTTTATGAAGGATGTAAAGACCTAGGGAGGAAACAGGATATTTTTTCTCTCTGGGACAATTAGTCAAAAACAGGACGGGACTCTAACAGCTCCGTACATAAAACTGTATAGGAAATTGGTGAAAACACAGGGCAAAACTATGATCGCTACCGCGGTAATTTAACACCAGAAGAGTACGGAGGTTACACAATATATTTACTTTAAGGATGAAAAAGTCGAGGAAAGCCAAGATTTGCTCCTCGAGACCGGTGTCCAAAAACAAAAGTGACAATCACGAAAGAACTGTAATACGACCAACTCCCGGAATTCAGGAAATTCCCAACTTAGCCGGACTGCATGGACGTTCCCCTGCGGTGATTTTCTCAATGAAGGGACGAGTGAGATTTGTGTTCTATTGAACGCACACAGAAAGAACGGTGCCAGTCAGGGAATGGTCAACCTAAGGAGTTGGGCACCGATATTGACAAAATACGCCAGTTAAAGCACGAATATACGGAAATGGGTTTAAAAGGGAGAAAAAATAACGTCAATCTAAAATAATAAGTTAGGAATCGTCTCTTATGAATTAGAGTCTCGCCCGAAAAAGAAAACACGAAGAAAGAGAACAAAATAGTCTTACCAGGATATTAGTGTTTAGGGAAGCAAATAAGTGATGATGATGATGACGTTTAGGGCGCCAACTGCTGGGTCATCAGCGCCCATAAAAAAGTGCGCATTTAAAAACCAATTAAAGGGCTAAAACACTAAAAGCCAATCACTCATAAAAACAAGATGAAACACCCGCACGACGGTGGCAAAGACTAAAAAAGGAACTAAAACCATTAAAACTGCAAAGGTTAAAATACCCAAACTGCTAGGGTCTAAATCCTAAAATTTACAGATAAAACAAACGCTAGAACATTATCCACCGCCGTCTCGTCATCCGCGAGTATCTCCGCCAAGCTGGCCGGCAACTGGAGAGACCTGCGGAGACGTGCCAAGCTAAAGCAAGTGACGGACCATCAGGTCAGCACCGCACAATGGGCAAACGGGAACCGGGGTCCTATTCAATAAAAAGCTATGGCTAAAATAGCAATGTCCAATGCGCAACCGAGCCAAAGTAATCTCCTCGCGACGAGATGACCGACACGAGGTAACCCAGGGAATCGGAAGTTCTTTATTATTGCGGAGAGCGGACCACTCTTCCTGCCAGCAGGTTTGCACAGCTCTCCGCAATACGGCCCTAAAATCTTCCGATGTCACAGAGGGTACTCGAACCCTGGGCATCATGGTAGCCGTCTTGGCTGCCGAATCCGCCATTTCCCCCGCAAGCTTACGTGACCAGGGATCCATGCACACACCACGCTAACGCCAGAAGCGTGTAAAACGTGGAGGGCATCCTGTATCCGCTGCACAATAGGGTGGTAGTTGTACAGCTGCCGTAGCCTTTGAAGTACACTGAGGGAATCACTCATGATTAAGCAGTCCCCCAACTTTCGTCGACGTACGTGTAAAATGGCCCGGTATATCGCATAGAGCTCTGCAGTAAAAATGGAAGTGCTAGTGTGGAATCCGACTGTATAGGGTTCGGTTCCACACACGTAAGCACAACCAACACCATTTGAGGTCTTGGAACCATCGGTGTAAATTTTAACATGGTCCTGATATCGCGATAAAAATTCTAAAAAACATGTGCGGATACTAGACATAGACATGGTAGATTTATCATGTTTGGTCATGCCCAGATCAACGTGGGACGCTCTGCACAGCCAAGGAGGGTATGTCCTCTCCCCCCTAGGATACATCTTGGGCATTTCAGTATCAAGATGTCTAAGGAGTTCCCGGAAACGAAAACCAGGTGGCTTTGGTTTAATAGAAGTGTTCCTATAACGCACGTCCATAAAGGTATTAAAGAACGGCGTAAACGTTGGATGTGTGGGCATGCAATTAAGTCCACAGCCATAATTTGCTAATAGCATGTTGCGCCTGTACTGCAGAGGAGGTTCTGCAGACTCAGCATACAGGCTTATAACTCGGCTAGTTGGAAATGCCCCAACCGCTATACGTATGCCACAATTATGGATGTGTCTAATCTCTTCAGCACAGATGGTCATGCTGAGCCATAAACGATACTATCATAATCTAATTTGGAACGGATGAGTGCGCGATAAAGTCGCAATAACACTGTACGATCCGCTCCCCACGATTTGCCACTTAGTATCCGCAAGATATTTAAAGATCGGTCACATCGTGCTTTCAGTTGTGCTATATGCGATGACCAACTAAGTTTTCTATCAAATATCAATCCAAGGAACCTCGTCTCATCTGCAAAAGGTAGTAGATCAGCGCCTAGCCGGAGCCTTGGAGGTAGTCGACTCTGCTGACGCCAGAAGTTAACACAGATGGTTTTCTCAGCGGAGAATCGGAAGCCGTTCTTTAAACTCCAAAGCTTAAGGTTGTCCAAGGTGGTCTGAAGACGGCGCTCTAAAAACGGAGTGCGCTGAGATGTACAGTAGACGGCAAAGTCGTCTACAAATAGGCATGACGAGACCCCCGGAGGTACACATTTCGAGATAGAATTAATCGCAATAGCAAACAACGTAACTTAGTACGGATCCCTGTGGTACACCGTTCTCTTGAACAAAAAAGTTCGAAAGAACCGAGCCAACCCTTACTCGGAATACGCGGTCTTTCAAGAATTCCTGAAGGAAGAGTGGTAGGCGTCCACGTATATTCCAGGTGTGCAGAGTACGTAGCAACCCTGCCCGCCAACACGTATCATAAGCCTTTTCGAGGTCAAAAATATATTCCGAATGTTTGACAGTTTTTAAGAAATCCGTTCATAATCTGTGTCGACAGGGACACAAGATGATCCACTGTTGAACGGCGTCGTCAAAAATCGCACTGGATGTTATTCAGTAGGTTGTGCGTTTCCAGCCACCATACCAACCGCCCATTTATCATGCGTTCCATCACCTTGCAGGCGCAACTGGTGAGGGAAATAGGACGGTAGCTAGCAGGGAGGTGACGGTCCTTGCCAGCTTTCAAGATAGGTATAATGGTGGCTTCTCGCCACTTGTACGGAAACGAGGCATCAACCCAAACACGGTTATAGACCTCGAGCAGTAATGCCTTACCTTCAGGTGAGAGATGTAACATTTGAACGTGGATTCCGTCCGGTCCTGGTGCTGTCAGTCGCGATGATGAAAGAGCCTGTTCTAACTCTGCCAAGGTGAAGAGGCGGTTATAATCTTCAAGGTTTCTGGAACTAAACACGAAACCTTGAGATTCTACCTGAGTCTTAATTGAGATAAACTCAGGAGCATAATTACTTGAGCTAGACACCTGAGCGAAAGCGCAGCCGAAGGTAATAGCCACGTCAAACGGATCAACATCTCCTGCAGGTGTTTGCAGACCAGCGATTGGCAAGTGGGTTGATTTTCCGGCCACGCGCCTTAACCTATCCCATACAACAGATGAAGATGTACATCTGCTAAAACATAAGACAAAGTTGTTCCATGAGATCTTTTTGCTATCCTTAATTATTTGCCTAGACTGTGCACGCGCTTTCTTGTACTCAATTAGATTACTTAGGGTAGGGTGTCGTTGAAATACCCGTAGAGCACGTCTACGAGCACGAATAGAATTCCAGCAGTCGTTGTTCCACCATGGGACAGGAAATCGACCGGGTTGGGTAGCCGAACGTGGAATAGACTGTTCTGCAGCGGAAAGAATTTTCTCTGTGAGATGATCGACTAGATCATTCATAGAATCGTGCTCGTTGTAATCAAAGACAGCCAACTGGGTGTAAAGGTTCCAGTTGGCACGATCAAAGCGCCATCTAGGGATACGTGAGGGAGATACATCTTGTGCTAAGAGACTAAGAAGACATGGGAAGTGGTCGCTGGAATGTAAATCAGAGATGACATTCCACTGTAATGAAACTGCTAAATGGGATGAACATACTGCCAAATCGATGTGCGAATAGGTGTTAAAGGCGTCTGAAAGGAACGTTGGCTCTCCGGTATTCAGGAGAACCAAGTTATTGCTCTCCAAGAATTTCGCAATGACGTTATCTCTCGAACATGCCCAAGTTGAGCCCCAAAGTGTGTGATGGGCATTAAAGTCTCCAACTATTAGAAATGGTGTTGAAAGTTGGTAAAGCAGATCTTCAAGGTCAATTAACGAGAGGTCGTCTGATGGCGGAACATATACGTTGCAAATGCATAACTCGATTTCTGGCAGCTTAATCCTTACAGCTACAGATTGTATAACAGATTGTAGCTGTACCGGATCTACAAATATGTCATCCCTGAGGAGCATCATAGTACCCCCGTGAGCAGGAGTGCCCTCTTCTGTGTCAATATCACACCGCAGTGGTGTGTAGCGTCGGATTTTAAACTTGTCTTACGGTCGTAGCTTAGCCTCTTGTAAGCATATCACCAATGGGTTATGCTTACTGAGCAAAGTTCCAGTTCTGGTCGATGTGTTCTTAAACCCTGCATGTTCCATTGGAGGATAGCCATTGGTACTATGGAGATAGGTTGTAAAAGTTGGTCTACATTAAGACGACTTTAACGGTGGCCGAATCAGCTTACCCTTTTTCTTCGGTGTAGGGCTAACACCTGTTTCTTTTTCGTCGGGTTTGTCCTGGCGCTTTTTCATCGCTTTTTCGTTGCCGTTCTTGCAGTGTGGTCCGTGTCTTCCTGGTCCATTTCTTCCACGGATGAGGCCCCTTTTCCTATAGAAAACTTACGTTCGAGGACCTTAAACCGGTTGGGCGCAGAGATCGACGATGATGACAGTTGTCGATTCGTGTCTTCACCAGAAGTGCCTTCAGAAGATGAACTTCTAGATACCCTAGAACTTTTTTTCTTGCCGGTCCCTTTGTTTGTAACCTTGAGGAAGTCTGATTTTGTGTAATTGGTCTTAAACTTTTTGGGCGGTGCATCGTAGACTATAACGGGCTTGACGGTCGATGAGGTTGACGGCTTGGGTGATGACGGTGCGGACTTCTCCCTAAGCGATTGAGGTGAGAGAGGAGCCGGCTTGGATGTCCTGGTAGGTTTTCGGGCTGGTGTGGCAGTGATAATTCTGTCGGATATGGTGGCCTCACAATCGCTGGTTTGGGTTGCGATTTTTTTTCGGTACCGGCTTAGCTACTATTGAGCTATATGTGCCGGACCTCAGGACGGACGGTTGACGAGTACGTAGAAGTTTCCGGGCTTCGGAGAAAGATATTTTCTCCTTAACCCGGATCTCCGGTATCGCCTTTTCCTCCAGGAAGCGTGGGCGCTCTCTGTAGCTGGGGGGGATGTGCACCAGCACAGTTAAGACATTTTGCCGGGGATGTGCAGGCATCTTCGTGCTTTGACAGGCCACACTGCGCATATGGGCACACCACGACAGAAATTGCTTGTATGGCCAAAACGTTGACAATTGAAGCACCGCACTGGGCCAGTTATATAGGGCCTAATCTCGATGGTCTCATACCCTGCCCTGGGCCTTTGCGGGAGGTCTACCCGATCAAAGGTCAGGAACAGGGTAGGGTAGGCACCAGTTCCCCACGCTCCCGTCGCTGCACGCGATATACGTCAATTACACCCTGCTCTTTTAGGTTATCCTTCAGCTCCTCATTGGACATTCCGTCCAAAGCCCGGGTGGTGACAACTCCACGTGAGGAGTTCAGGGTCTTGTGCAATGCGACGGTGACCGGATAACTGCCCAGCAGCGTAGCCTTCAATATCGTCGCCGCCTGGGAAGTAGAGTGCGCTTCCACAAGGAGCGTGCCGTTTCTTGATCGAGTACAGGACTTAACCGGACCAGCTATCTTGTCCAGACCCTTTTGGATAATAAAGGGGTTCAATTACATAAAGTTCTTGCCTTCTTCATTTCTAGTAATTACTAAGTAGCGAGGACCACAGGGCTCAACTACTTCTTTTCCACTCGCTTTCACAACTGTTGGACTGAGCTGTATCAGCGGATACGAACACAGTCCTACATGGTAACAAGGGGCTGGGAGTTACGCGTTACCCAGTCACCCCTTGCGCTTCCCACTCCGACCACCCGCGCTATGTTAAACGTCAGACTTGTGTTCAGGGAGGAAAAAGGAAAAAGAAAAAAAAAAGAAAAAGGGTCAAACACCGAAGTGGACCAAGGTTTGGGCGTTTGAAGGGACGCTCTCACCTCGCGGAGGAACCCAGTCGAGAGATTACACCAGAGCCTCTTCTGCCAGTTTTCGAGGTTACTGATGGGCCTTCTCAGCAGCCGTAGCGGTCCTGGGGTACACCAAGTCCCCACCGTACATCACCCCATCAGTCAGTCCCCTACTTCCTGTTGCCCACCCCTCGGGACGAGGACCGCAGAGGTTGGATTTTGAGGGGCGGAAGCAAATAAGGTGAGCGGATCAGCGGTAGACAGGAAAGCAGAGAAGACAAACGGATCCAATCTAAGAAGGGAAAGAAATATGACATCGAACGAAAGGCTAAAGGAAAGGAGAATACAACAAATTTCGACTCTGGAAGAAGGGAAAAAAGCAGAAAAGCAAATCTTATGTTGCCTGCCGTGCTAGGGGTCCCGGGTTCGATTCACGGTGCTGGGGGTGGGGATTTTTCTCCGAGATAATTCTTCGTCTTCCACAGAGTCTTGAAGTATGAATGAGAGTGCGAATGTGTGCGTGATCTAATGATTAAAATCCAACGAATACGAGTTAACACCTTCGATTTGTTCCACAGGAGAACGGCCGCCCATATGACTATTGGAGTTAAAGGCCGGGAACAAATAAAAAAAAGAATCTCATATACCATCAACAAAAATTATTTGATGTTCCATTTATTCATATTAATGGCTTGGTCACCACAATTTTAAAGTAGGTTTGAACATTACGGAATAGACTTTAAGCCCTCCGTCTGACAACCGTAAGTTATCTAGTGCACTCACAACGAAAGGAAAATCCGCCTCATCCTTGAGGTTTTGTCAACGACCAGTCTATGTTAACAGGACAACCAAATAACGGAGATAGCACACAGGGAAGACGACTTAGGAAGTGTACAGCACACAGGAAGACTAACTGGGAAAATGGTGCCAGAAGCTGTATTCAAATCACACTACTAAGTATCAACACAATCCGTCATTGGCAAATGTGGAACAGATGCATTTAGCTAGCATGGGATGCAGCTGCAACATTGCGGACCACAGTAATCTCAAATCAGCAGACACATCTACAAACTGTTTAGCGAGCTGAATCAAATAAAGCAACTCCTCACGTAATTTTCTAATCCACATTCTTGGATCTTTAACCACTTGCAGCAGGTACATTACAACTTTCCTGGAGCACACTTTATCTATTCATAAATCCTTTATTTGTGTTCCCTTTCAGTGGAACGCTCCAGGCAGCTCGTTTTTGTCGGAATTTCTCGAGTCCCGGGTGAGATGTAATGGCTATGGTAACAATTGTTCCATAATCGACGAATTGCTAATTCGGTGTAAAGTATTCAATCCAGGTCGGCGTTTCGGCAAAGGCAGAAGCTATACTAACTCAGGTAATTTATTCTACGATCTATCCAGGCCCAGCTCTAGGCGGATTTATTAGGTAACTCGGAAAATTGGCTAACCTAACTTAGCAAAATCAGCAAAGCAAAAACGTATTTTATACTGGAATAGTGGTATGGATTTCGATGAGGCTTCCCTCTGTATATGAATCCAGAAGTTCCTTAAAATTACCTTTATTTAAAGAGTCCTCGCTTTCATTATGTCCACGAAATTCCACTTTTTGTCTGCTTCCCTAATGGGATATTGCATGAAAAGCCTGTTAAGCTTAAAATTCTCATTTTATTTTACAATATATAAACGGGAGCTTTCTCGAAAAGCGTCTGCAATTTTGTTAGTGGGTTTTTTTCCAGCTCCTTCAATCCGAAACAATTAAGTTCCATCTACTAACGAGTTTTAAATTACCTGGTGTATTTTGAAAATGTCCCGCCGCAAAGTTTTTCTAAGCATAGCACTGGTGTTGGCCTACCGACAATTACCACGTCGTGTTTGTCATCATTTTTCCTGAAAGAAAGGGGTGTTTTGAGAATGGAAAACACCAAGTCGTATCGGATTCATTGAAAATCCCTTAAATACGAAAAACTAAACACTTCACATATTATACAATAATCATTGATCACATAAAAAATTACGTTTTTACACAGGATGCAAAATATCTAATAAACAGTAGCACGTGACACGAGGGTTCGCGTCATGCGGGTTACCGCTTCAACCAACAAATTTCTTTTCAAATGAACGAAAAAGTAGGAAGCTAGTCCTCTGTTGTGCTGGCAACACGAGTTGATACGGAATATACGACTTCTATGAACCGAATCCGTAGCCATGGTAACCACCAATGCATTCTGCCTCTTCAACCTCTCCTCGCCCACCGCATGTGTTACGGTTACCTTGGCCTTTTAATGACGAATCACTAGTGGCGAAGAAAGCTAGCTGCATTATCGACACGCGGGCGCCAAAAGAGAGCGGTTCCATTACAAAGCATAAATTTGGAGAACTTTTATAAATGAAAATTAAATGCTATCATAAAACAACCAGTAAGTTATTCAAAACCACTTGGGTGACTCGGTGATTCAAAGGCATCAAGGAAGAGCCGCCTCTGGGTCTATCTTAGGTACTTAGTCTTTTCTGAGCGCACATGCTCGGTTCAAACGACGTCATTCAACCCTACACGTGCAGTAAGAAGTATACTTTAACCGCACTAACCGAGCGATATGGCTCAGGGGTTTCGTCTGAGGTCCGCATTTGGGAGGCACGAGTTCTATTCCCGTGACCGGCCTACCATGGTTTTTGGGGGGTTTTCCCGCGTCACCAGGAGAATGCTGTATAGGTTAGTTACATCCCTCGGATTTACTGTCCCTCCATTATCATTTCACATCATCTCTCATCTGATGGTCTCTTTCAGTGTTCTCATGAACTACTTGGTTCAATCGCCCTCTGTCTCCTCTCGCCACATCCTTACTACCGTGGATTCCCCACTTGGAGGTTAGATAGAAACCACAGGTTTCGGTGCCGAATCCCCCTCCATAGTAATCCTAATGCTAACCGCGCTATAAGATCTATACGTCTCCAATGTTAAGTTGGTATGTGGTACTTATGACTTCGGTCCGGGTTTCGTCTTCCCGTACCCCAAGAGTTAAATAAATGACTTATCCACCAACTTAGGGTTAACTTCACTTTCCGTCTAATAGGGGCCACCGCAGGCCCACCTCTCGCTGACTACCCCTACCATATCAGATACCTATTGTTTTGTTTGTTTTACCATTGGATTTGATGTTTGTGTTCGCAAAACGTTGAAATAGAAAGAAACTTTGGAAACTATGCACTTACATAATTTATTTGTGTGACATAAGTAGCAATAAGATGTAGGTTCCAGATCAAAATCAAGGTCACCCTAGGGTCGGGACGCTAGTGGGAGTGGGGGGAGTCGCCCTGCTGTGTGACATGTGTTCTTATAGGGTTCCCACGCCCCCTCGATCAATTAATCACCCCACCCCCTAGGCTGTCATGGAAAAGTTGCATGTGTGTGTTGTTCACTGTCATATTTTTTGTATTAATGGTTGTCATAAATGTTAAGCACTTTAAGTGTCTTTGAAATAATGTGGACAGCTGTTCAAGCACGTGAGAAACAAGAAGACAAATATTTCCCGGCGTATAAAGAGTTATGGAAATATGTGATTTTTATTTAACTGTGTGGTCGCATCGCGTTTCCAACAGCCAAAATGTTGAAGCTTGCTTCCATATTTACAAACAGTAATAAATTATGTTAGGGAAGATATAATTTTAGCTATGATAGAACTTATTTCTTGTAAATGCCAATACACGTAGCTAGGAGAAAATGTAATGACTAATTTTAAAGAAAAAAATCACCGGAATGTGAGGGGGAGGGGACCATCCACGACGCGGGATGTGTTCTTATAAGGTTCCCACATCCCCTCGATCAATTACTCAGCTAACCCGCTAGGCTGCCATGTGAAAGTTGCGCATCTGTGTCCGAAAACCGCCTCTCCCTATGCTGTTATGTATAAAGGGATGGATATTTACACTGCCACATTTTTTTATATTAATGGGCAAGCACTTTAAGTTCTTAGATAAATTTTAGGGGTGCTATGATACCGTCCGACGTGCCAACACTAGAGTGTCTTTGAAATAATGCAGGGTTCCCATATCTGTCAGTCTGTCAAGTGCAGAAATAAGCTAGTTCATATACAGCATATTTCCTCTCCCAATCAAAAAAAAAAAAAAAAATATGGCCACATGGTCCATGCACGTAAGAAACAGGAACAGAACCCTTTCCCGGCGTATAAACAGTTATGGAAATATGTGTTTCTTATTTAACTGTGTGGTTGCATCGCGCTTCCAATAAGCCAATCTGTTGACGCTTGCTTCCATATTTACAAACAGTAATAAATTACGTCAGGGATGTTATAATTTTAGCTATGATAGAACTTATTTCTTGTAAATGCCAATACACGTAATCTATTTGATGAAGAAAGCTTCTTGGATAGAAAATAATTGTTTGGTTTTCTTGCGTTTGTGGACTGAGATTGTCTTATTGCTTCATATCTTTGAAATAGGTATACATATCCTTAACAGACATAGTAACTGCATTACTGGTTTTCCAGACTATTCTTGAAAATAGTTGATGTGCCTCATATGGAAACAAAACACAATAGGTATATTAAATCATATCTCAATGAAACATTTGAATGCATGGTTGTGATACGTCATGCCAAAGTTTGTTACCTGTAATGTAGAAAAGAAAAATCCATTGATAAAACAGCAATTAAAAGAGTAAAAAGGAATCACATATCTTGGATTGATCTAGGCAGTACTCTTATATGGAAGGACCCCGCATTATGCATGTGAAAATTATGATTCCACCTACATTAGCTGCAATTCACAGCCTGAAATTATAGGATCATTTACAAAATAGGTATCTACTATGCTTCAATTCAATTCCATTTTCAACATCTTATAGGGTAATTCTGCTAAACTTAATTAATGATATTGAAGTACTACGAAATCGTGTCTCGAATATAATATACCATCTGACTTTTAGAACAAACAAAACAAAACAAACTCAAGTGTAACTAGCACTTTACCTTTAGGTAAAGCTGAAAATATATCTCCATAAAATAAAAAAAATAATCTTCTAAAATCTAATCTATCATTTGACACACACACACACACACACACACACACACACACACACACACACACACACACACACACACACACACACACACACACACACACACACACACACACACACACACACACGAATGTACCAAGGAGGAGTGGGAAACATAATACACGCTCATCCGAAAGGAGAGCGCCTTTTGACACTATAACATTTTTTATAGTCTGTACCGCATAGGAATCTCTATTCTTCTAATGGGCTCACAGCACGATCTATTGAAATAATTATTGAAATGCCTTTTGCATTGTCTTAAACTAATATTTACTTTGTTCTCTTGCTCGCGGTACGTTGCAGGTATTTTCATTTAAAATACGCTCTAAAAGTTTTATGATTCCGAGTACTAGAGACCTCTTGTTTGATTACCGAAGACTGCTCTTTAAGATAAGGCTTTTACGGCACAGGGCCAAGCACATTCATAATGAGAAAGGGAGCATTACTAAATTAATAAAATCATATAACTTTAAGTGGAATTCTAATCATGAATTCAAAAATTGATAATTGGAGAAAGGATGGAAATATCTTTATCGTAAGCGCAGGTAACACATAGTGTTCTCACCCTCAATAATGTCTCCGCAAATAATTGTTATAAATAATCTGCAATTTACTTCTAAGTTTTGTGCAAGACCATCTACTTACTATACTAAATTATCCCCCCCCCCCCCCCATCAGTCTGCTGATGTCAACAGAGGGGGCATAAGGTGGAGAAGTAGTGGGAGGGCTGCTTGAATACCATTCGATATTTCTTATTCTGGAGGGGGGTCCTAATATTTTTTCTCGCTTGTGCAAACTCCTCCCAAAACTTGAAAAAACATATATATATCTTTCCTGGAATAAGTGCAATGTCATTCGGTGCATTATTATAGAAATTGCTGGTTTGTGACGTAGCACCGCGCATTTTCCTATTAGGCAAAGGAATTAGCAGGAATTACCATAAAAATGGCAGGTGAGTTGTAATTTTTATATTCTTAATAGGAAATGTATTCTTATAAATTACATACTTTCGTTAAAAAAGAATGCCTGATCTTCTTTAATTCATTTTCATTTTCTTTTCATTTCATTGAAGAAGGTAATAGCTCGAATATCCATTTACCATGGTTAGAAGTTATATTAAATCATTGATAGTATAACTATTTCTTTCATTATTCCAGATAAGGAGTCTATCATCTTCATCGAAGAGATAATAACAATTAAAGACGATTCATCCACTTGCAACTGGGACGAAGAAATAATGGAGAGATTTATAACATCGAAGTGTAACCTCTCCCAGGCGAGCACAATAAGGGTCGGGTGGTTTCAGGGTAATAATTTCACTATAGCTCCTCCACTGATATCATGGTTCCTTAAATAACAATTAAATGTTCACTATTCTTTTTTATTTCACACATAAGACTAACTGCCCGATACAATCAGGACTACCCTTGCGGTAATAACACATTATCAGATGTTTTGTATCATAATATCAATACTGATAAACGTTTATCATTCTGTTAATTGATTATTTTTATTTCTTTAATTCTGTTTTCCAGATCACACAACCGTGGAGGACAATGATAGAGAACTCTATAGTCGCAGACAGCCGACACCTGCTGCAAATGATTGGGGTAAGTGTATCCAAAATTTAGATGACTTTCATGATGATTATTATTATTATTATTATTATTATTATCATCATCATTCTGTTAATTCATTATTTTTTCTTTAATTCTGTTTTCCAGATCGCACAACCATAGAGGATAACGATAGAGAACTCTATAGTCGCAGACAGCCGACACCCGTTGCAAATGATTGGGGTAAGTGCATCCAAAATTTAGATGACTTTCATGACTAATATTATTTTTATCATTCTGTTAATTGATTGTTTTAATTTCTTTAATTCTGTTTTCCAGATAAGTATTGAACTTTACCACGGTTACTATATTGCCATACATTTGTTATATATGTTAGAGGCCCAATGAAATGGAATGTCAGCTGTATGCATTTATTCATTTTAGATACTGAACCCTTCTCCAGATGCTATATCACCATCCATATTATATATATATATACGGGGATTGATGATGCATTTCATTTCTGATTGCAGAACATTACTACAGGCGTTATATGACCTTCCAGCAGTGTTATATATCAGGCGATTACCGAAGCGAAATGATAATTGATTTTCTATTATTCCAGGTATCCATCATTTCATGGTTTAAGGAGGAGGAGGAGCAGTAGGAGGAGGAGGAGGCGGCGAAGAATGGTGCCACAGAAAAAACAACACGCGCGCGCGCACACACACGCACACGCACGCACACCCACACACACGCACCCACACCCCCCACCCACACCCACACACACACACAGGCAGCTAGGAAATTTATTATAATGGATATTAATATAAATTTAATAAAAATCAGTATTTTCTGATTTATAGTAGTCTTATTATTCGCCTAAAAATGTCCATATTTTCCTGTGCTCCATATCCCAGCAAAGACATCTTAATTTTTAGATAAAAGCCTGGTTCTATACCAGCAAGCAAGCAGGATAATTGATCTGTAGGTAACACTGCAAATTATAATTAGAATAAAAGCTCTAATCTCAAAAGCTAATATTCAGATGCTAAGAAACCTCACATATATAAAGGAAAGACAGAACTTTTCAATGGGAAAACTGCACCATAAATGTGTAGAAGCAGCTCATAAATGTATTAATAAAATGGAGGTATACATTGGAGAGGAGCAGAGAACAACAGATGAACATAACAATGTGCACTTTCTTTAATTGCTAACTGTTTACGTCACCTCTAACAGTGACTAAGATAGTCCTGCCAGTTCTAGCATCATTATGCCTCAGGAATTTCTATACCTGTACGTACAAGTAGTTAGCGTGATACAAAATAACTGAGCCTAAAAGATATGGGAAAGATGATGGAGAAAATGCTAAGGATATGATGAGTAGATAGGAAAAGAATACCTTAAAGAAGAGAACAGATGCCAATAGCAAAAACAACCAAGATTAAGGAATGGTGAAAGAAACAAGCAGGGTAGATTAGGTTAAACATGTAGAATAGAACACTTTAAAAAGAAAAGTGAGCTGTTAGGTTAAATGATCCAACAAAAGGATTCCTGGAGCAAGAACATAAAGTTAAGGATATAGTTAAAGAACCTAAGGACAGCTGTAGCCTAGGTTAGGTTACACTGGAGGTGCGGGACAACAGATTACAATTGGGGAGAGACATATTGAAATGCTTATAAACAGATGCGATCTACTGCAAATCGAATATAGTCGAAGTCAACTAAGTACAAGCAAAATGCAGTAAATAGACTTCAAGAAGCTTCTAAATGCATCCCTCAAGTCATTAAATATGCACAGCATCTGCTAAATACAGTCAAAATCACCCCTGAATGCCCGTAAAAACATTGCATTGGCCACCTTACATGGCATAGCGGTGCATGTGGCGTTAATTGTATCGAATACCTGCATGTAATACTGAGTCTTTAAGCAGCTTAACTCGAAACTAAGAGGTGGATAAATGCATAAAAAGTTTATATTTTAGGTTCAGCATATTTCAAGGCTGCAGCAGAAAGGAAGCACAAAGAACTAATTAAAATATGCGATATGCGGTTAATGAGCAATATCCCCTTAGAGTTTTTTTGATATATTCGTGTTTTAGCTCTTAAGTTTTCTTAAGCTAAAGCCTAGAGCGAACTATGAGCAGTGAACTATTGCAGTTCTACGTTTCCATATGTACCCAAGCGAAGAAAGGTCACTTGCAGTAGAATAATGTATGATACAGTCTGAAGTTAATACGCTGCAAAGATATACGTAACCTAATGACTTTCAGCCCATAATATTGAAATCTATACATTTTTTGCTTGTTTGCAACAATATAAGCTTCTTTTAAGGTATAAGAAATACCTTTCACCCATTTGCCTACATGGATGAAGATTAAATTACAAAATATATAATGAAAATATCAGACTTGTGTTCCGTATCAAGTATGCCTTCATTATATTCCATTTCATTTAATTAACTTCGAACTTCTCAATGGCTATTCCAATTGCCTTTATTTTGCTGCAAGATTTTCATATACATTTAAAATATAAAAAATCTGAAACGTATCTCAAACTTGAAGCACATAACATAGGTACGTAACCAAGACAGATTCAAGCAGGAACTGTTTAGGTGGTTTATTTACTTCGAGCGAGTTTCTAAATAAATTTTTCCATAAGGTAGAAGATATTAATAAAAATATTGTCTTTTCATCTGAATACTGTAGCACTTAGTACCTATAGACATTAAATAATGATCGTACAGCGGAATTCGCATCAAAGCCAAGAAGAGGTTTGATCAAGACAGTTTCATCATAATGATGTTTGAACCCTTCAACCCCTTCGCAGAAGAAGTTGATTCAAGCGATGGTAAATAGTATGCTTGTGTTGGATGCGTATCTGAAAGATGGTAAGCATCCTTGTGCACCGTACAGTGAAAAATATAATCTATGCACATAATATGTTAGGTAAGAATAACATGAAAGACATATCGTTTATGAATACATGTTTAAATGTGGGAAGTATAAATATGAATAGTACTGTATTTAGCGGACTTAAAAAAAATAATTCCATATTTTGAAAGAAATTTATACCAATTATATTATATACATACATAGATTGTTATGTTCATATGATGTAAAGGCAGGTGTACTGGGAAAAAAGGATAATGGCGCTGTATTTTAAACTCAATGAAAAGGTAATGTAAATCTTTTACTTTGTGTTCATTTAAAACAAATTCCTTAGTTACATGAAAATTAGGTTTCAATCCATCAATTATTTACAATCGAACTGCTTCTAGAAAGTATTCAATGGAATATGGGCGACATGGCTAAAGGAGAGTTAGAAAATAAACTAGCATTAGCATCATTATGCCTCAGGAATTAATATACCTATATGTACAAGTAGTTAGCGTGACACAAAATAACATAAACAGTTAGCAATTAAAGAAAGTGCACAGTGTTATGTTCATCTGTTGTTCTCTACTCCTCTCCAATGTATACCTCCATTTTATTAATACATTTATGAGCTGCTCCTACACTTTTATGATGCTGGTTTCCCATTGAAAAGTTCTGTCTTTCCTTTATATATGTGAGGTTTCTTAGCATCTGAATATTAGCTTTTGAGATTAGAGCCTTTATTCGAATTATAATTTGCAGTGTCGCCTATAGATCAAATACCCTGCTTGCTTGCTGGTATAGAACCACGCTTTTATCTAAAAATTAAGATGTCTTTGCTGGGATATGGAGCACAGGAAAATAATGGACATTTTTAGGCGAATAATAAGACTACTATAAATCGAAAAATACTGATTTTTATTACATTTATATTATATACATTTTAATAAATTTCCTAACTGCCTGTGTGTGTGTGTGTGTGTGTGTGTGTGTGTGTGTGTGTGTGTGTGTGTGTGTGTGTGTGTGTGTGTGTGTGTGTGTGTGCGTGCGTGCGTGCGTGCGTGCGTGCGTGCGTGTGTGTGTGTGTGTGTGTTTTCAAATGATAGATTAGATTTTAGAAGATTATTTTTTTTATGGAGATATATTTTCAAAGACAACATTATGCTTACTTATACCTAATGGTAAAGTGCTAGTTACACTCTAGATTGTTCTTTTGGTTTTTTGTTTGTTTGTTCTAAAAGTCAGATGGTATATTATATTCGAGACATGATTTCAGAGTACTTCAATATCATTAATTAAATATTTAGCAGAATTACCCTATAAGATGTTTAAAATGGAATTGAATTGAAGCATAGTAGATACCTACTTTGTAAATGATCCTATAATTTCAGGCTGTAAATTGCAGCTAACGTAGGTAGAATCATAATTTTCACATGCATAATGTGGGGTCCTTCCATATAAGAGTACTGCCTAGATCAATCCAAGATATGTGATTCCTTTTTACTCTTTCAATTGCTGTTTTATTAATGGATTTTTCTTTTCTACATTACAGGTAACAAACTTTGGCATGACGTATCACAATCATGCTTTCAGATGTTTCATTGATATTTGATTTAATATACCTATTGTGGTTTGTTTCCATATGAGGCACATCAGCTATTTTCAAGAATAGTCTGGAAAACCGGTAATGCAATTACTATGTCTGTTAAGGATAGGTGTACCTATTTCAAAGATATAAAGCAATCAGACAATCTCAGTCCACAAACGCAAGAAAACCAAACAATTGTTTTCTATCCAGGAAGCTTTCTTCATCAAATACATTATGTGTATTGGCATTTACAAGAAATAGGTTCTAATAGCTAAAATTATAACATCCCTGACATAATTTATTACTGTTTGTAAATATGGAAGCAAGCTTCAACAGATCGGCTGTTGGAAACGCGATGCGACCACACAGTTAAATAAAAAACACATATTTCCATAACTGTTTATACGCCAGGAAAGGGTTCTGTTCCTGTTTCTCACGTGCATGGCCCATGTGGCCATATTTTTTTTTTTTGATTGGGAAAGGAAATATGCTGTATATGAACTAGCTCATTTCTGCACTTGACAGACTGACAGATATGGGAACCCTGCATTCTTTCAAAGACACTCAAGTGTTGGCACGTCGGACGGTATCATAGCACCCCTAAAATTTATCTAAGAACTTAAAATGCTTGCCCATTAATATAAAAAAATGTGGCAGTGTACAATATCCACCCCTTTATACATAACAGCATAGGCAGAGGCGGTTTCCAGACACAGATGCGCAATTTTTACATGGCAGCCTAGAGGGTGGGCTGACTAACTGATCGAGGGGATGTGAGAACCTTATAAGAACACATCCAGCGTCATGGATGGTCCCCTCCCCATCACATTCCGGTGCTTTTTTTCTTTAAAATTACAGTCATTACATTTTCTCCTAGCTACGTGTACAAAAGTACAAAAGATCGTGTGTAAAGTAACACATAAGCTTAAAAAACTTAGATGCTCTCTTGAGCTTCAGCATTAGTAACTATTCAAAAAGTACACCAATACACGATGTCTAATGCCTTTTACCCTAGTTAAGTATTATACGATATTTATGTGCAATAATCCCAAAATATGTGCAATATGTGCATATTCTTTCCTTTATTCTGTACCTGTTGGTGTTTTGATGTCAAAGCCATCGAACAGGAACTCCGGTATGGTTGTCCCAAACCAAAAATAATTTTGCATCTGAAATACAAATTAAAAACATGTGTGTCTTAGAAATAGATGTTCAAAATTGTAATATAAGTTAGATCTATAATGGCACAACATAAAGGGTTTTCAATTTTTCGTCACTTTTTATGGTGTTGATATTTTGCAAATGTAAATTATATGGACAGTCAAAATATTGTATGTGGTTGTTTCTGTTATATTCAGTGTGTAAAATACATGTTCAAGACCCAATAACATTTGAACGAAGGTATTTTGTTAAGCTATTAGGATCGATGAGGATATCTCAATTTCTACCATAATTAGGTTTAAAATTAAAAAACACACTCCTCTCCCTCATTCTATCAGGGCCCAGTGAGGTATGACAATAAAACAAAATTCAACACTTAACTTAATTGGTACAGTTAAAACTTATGGCCAATATTCCATACCTTTTGTTCACCTACACATGTACTGTAGCGATGTGTCAACATTGTTATGTGCTTTTACAGTTACTTGTTCGCAGCTACATTACATTAAGGATCACCAACAATGATTAAATACAATTACACTTCATTGTGAATGATCCTAGAGACCTTTTCCTTTTAACGTAAGTCATAAAATACAATGAACGAATTGTATTATGGATGTCTAAAGAACCCAGGGTCCATAAAGCTTAGATCTACCCGACATTAATCACTCAGAATAAAGGGAAAGCTCGGGGAAATAAAAAGAAAAGAAAAAAAAACTTAACGGGATAACTCAACCTGACCAACAGTTAAACTTAGCACCCCTTGAATAAGAGGAGATGCTTGTTACTAGTGGTTATGCCACTAAATAAAATGCATGGAAAATAGAATAAAGCATATCTGATTTCATACCACAGAAACATTTTATTCATTAATTTCAATTTCTTAATGCTTATAAGCATCACTTTGTTAATTTATATACAGATCGGAAATAAATCTTCCCATGTATTTCAGTTTTACTCGGTCTACTAATGATAATGTAGAGAATTAGTAAAAGCAGTAAAAAGCTTGCTTTATTAGCGTCAGTTAAATAAAATATCACAACGAATTACTTCCCACCACACATGAGCTATCAGTATTACCAGCACAGGCAAACCTTTTTTTTGTACAGTTTATTTTAGGACACAGAACTCCTAGGTCTTATAGTGACCACATTGAAAATTACAATATTACAATAATATTACAACACACTGTGAGAATCAAAATCAATTTGACATAACATGACAGTAACTTGAATTCTGGGAGTTATATAGTCATACAGATAAATTTCCTTAAAGCAAATTAACAAATTAACTAAATTTTTTGTGTCTGTGTTAATTACATATTACTTGAAATGTTGTGCCTTTTTCTGGCATAACTGTATTTCATGCAGTGAAATACAATATTATGACCTTGTGGGTTTGTAGAATTAAAAGTCCAATTTGCAGAAATTCAAAATGTCATTTCCATAGAAATACACATTGGTCAACCCTTTTAGTAGCAGAATTACATAACATACACAAATACAGCCTTCAAGTTCGTCTACCACACCCACAAAGAGTTCACTTTCAAAACACAGCTGCACGATTCCAATTACCACTCTCACTGGCGATTCGCAGCTTCTTTTATAGCTCCCATTCATGGTTCTAGAATGAACAAGACGGCACTAGAAACTTCCAGTTATCTATTTGTATCTGTTTTGGCAAGCGTTTTATCTCCGTGTTGCATTTTCTGTCCCTTATCTCCGTGCTGCACTATCTGTCCCTTTGTGTGCACTGGCCGCGCATCGTCGCAACAATGGTTTCGCGACAATATGTTTAATTGTAAGAGAGCATGTACATATATCACAAGACGGTGGTACTTCTTTTGACAGTAAGTAGGAATGTGTTATATCGAGATTCAACTGTATTGGAACACCACAGTGAAGCGAAAAATTATTAAATTTTAGATGAGTCGCATTTTTTACACATCTGCTTCACTTTCGAAAGTGAAGCAGATGTGTAAACAATGCGACTCATCTAAAATTTAATAAGGAATGTGTTAGTTTTGTATGTCCTATTCTTAGTTTTAGTATTTTTACTTGATCTTTTCTCTGGAATTTGTTGTGGAATACATGGCTGTTTATTGACCTTATTTCATGAAGTTTGCTGGTGGATGTGTTGTTCCAATGGTTTTTCCATATTGCTTTGAATTTGGTGGCTATGACTGATACAAGGTCTTGATGAGGTGCAGGGATGTAAGTGGTGGAGGCTGGGTCCTTCGCAATAGCTCCGGCTTCCTTGTCAGCTTTCTCATTACCTGATATACCTCTATGAGACAGTATCCATATGAAGATTATGTCCTTACCCTGAGTTTTCAGATTATGGTGTAGTATCTGTATATCTTGAATCAATTTATCTGTAGTCTAAGGGTCACATATTGCCTTTGAGTACTCATGGAATCAGAAAGAATGATGAAATGGTTCTTATCAGAATTTTGTATTTGTAGCATGGAATATTTAATTGCATAAAGTTCACAGGAAAACACTAAGAAGTCATTTGGAAGCTTAAAGGAAGTAACTTTATCTGTAGATACTATTGCACAGTCACACCCATCTGCAGGTTTTGAGCCATCAGTGTAAAGTGCACAGTGTTATGGGGATTTAATTATTAATTCATGAAATAAGCATTTAAACAGAATAGAGTTGGTGTCACTTTTAATCTGGTTGGCCATATCCAGTTATATGTGTGGTTTAAACAGTGTCCAGGGTGGAGAGCTGTGAATTCTCTTGGTTATTGTTAATGTAATATTAATATTTATTTCTTTACAATATTTTGTAACTCTTAAGTGTGGTGGTATCTGCACTGTTCTAGATGCTGTATATTTATCTTTATATTTCTTAGAAAAGAGGTATTTCAATGCAGGTGAATCACTGATTGCTGCTACTCTTAAGAGCATATTGTACTGTTAACTGTTTTCTTCTCATGCATAAAAGCATTTCATTTGTTTCAATTTGTATGCTGGTAGTAGGACTAGTATGAAAGGCTCCACTTGCAATTCTTAATAAGGAATATTGAACAGTAGCTAACATTTTCAGAGCAGATAAAGATGAGTTATATACCACAGAACCATAATCCAGTTTGGCACGTATTAAGGCTTGATAAGTTTTGATAAGTACTGACTGATCTGATACCCAGCTGTTCGAAGGAAGAGATCTTAATATATTTATCCTTTGCATGCAGCTGTTTCTTTAAATCTTTTATGTGGGGAATCCATGATAATCTGTTATCAAATGTGAGTCCAAGAATTTTAATTGTTTTTACTATTTGCAGTCTTTCTTCCTCAACATATGCTTATGGTGGCCTATGTTTACGTTTATATGTTTTAAAGGATATGCATTTAGACTTAGATTTTGAAACTTTGAAACCTTTATCTTGGAGCCATTTTGTTGTGTCATTCAGAGTTTTTTGCATAAACTGGTTATCTATATCTTGGTCTTTTCCTCAACAGAACAGTGTTATGTCATCAGAAAATAGATTTACTTTACCTGGAGCTAGAATTGTTTCCATAATAATATATATGGCAATAAAAACAAATTAACACTTATGACAGCACCCTGCAGAAGCCCATTTTGCATAGTTACTGTTTTCGAGATGGTATCATTGATTCGCACTTGTGTAACTCTGTTGTAAGAAATTATATATGAAACTTAACATATTTCCTTTTATATTGTTATCTAAGAGCATCTGGATTATGTTTTCTCTCCATGCCATGTCATAAGCTTTCTCTATATCTAAGCTTATAACAGTTGAGTGTTGGTAGTTCACAAATGCATTCCATATTTCAGATTCCAGTCATTCCAGTGTCATTCCAGTATCATTTTTAAAATTGGTCTCTTGTAAAGATATTATGACTGGAGAATGATTGTTAATAAGGATTTGTATATATTCGAACTGAGCTTTGAAGCTGTTTAAATTCCACTGAAATATTGAAAGAGCCATAATGAATGTATTAAAAGTGATAATTTATTTCCCATTTGTGAAACTGTTTTCCATTGCTTCTATTGATGGATTCCTCAAAGTTAAAGCTGAGTTGAGTACTTTCCTTATACGAGTGAATCTATTTTCAACTCCCTTGTCTATAAGTTTATGCAGCTTTTGTAGTGTTTCTACTAAGCTATGAAAGTCATCTGTGTAGTTTAGGGCTTCTGCTGCAATATCATGGGCACCAACTGTGTTTAGTATGAAAACAGTAAGCTGGGTGAAACTAAGGATATAGTCCTTTCGTTTCTCTTCTATGATCTGCTTAAATGGAAATATTCCTTCAAGAATTTGAGTTTTTATGTCTGAAGTTTCTTACTGACAAGGTTGGGGAGTATCTTGCAATTTTCTTTCTCAGAGTCTTCTTCTGAAGTGGTATCAACACTTCTACTTATTTCATTTTCAGTGTGAGGGGTGGAAATGGAGTTACTTGGTGAGTGTGTTTGTTTTATGGGAAAAGTTAGTACTTGATTTTTAGTTGTCTGATTAGAAGGAGTCTTGAAGTTGGTGTTCATTTAATTCGGAATAGATATGCTCTGAATATTGAGGTTAGGAAGCTCTGTTTTACCATGTTGAGTATATTATATTCACTAGGAGTACATTGTGTATTGACAGTGTTTTGTGCTTCTGCGTTATGTTGATACTATGATTGGCTTTACATGTACTGAATTAGCATTCATTTAGTTTATGGTGCGGCTGGTGAATCTGCAACTACAGTGAAGAACCTTATCTATTCAATTTCCAAATTGTTGAACATGTATAAACTTGCACGGGAAATTTTTCTGCTGAATTGGCCCTTGTTTCTTCATTGTCAGTCACTTAGGTGATGCCTAATCTTGTTTGTGATATAAGTACAAGTGGTAAGCATGCTTATATGTAATTACAGCAAACACACAATAATATAGGGCCACTGAAAAACATAGGATCCTTAAATTTATGAATCAGTTATGATAATGCTATTAGTAAGCAGACAAAACAAGATACACATATGTGATAATTGGCAGCTGTCAAGCTGTGGAGGGTAAGAGGGGAAGGTCGGTACGAAAACAAACATTGCCACATTGGATATGCTGGTTATCACCTATTCCACAGGTCATTTATCGCTAGTTGTGTGCAGAAAACAGTTTGCTTGGACACTCAGTCCTATTGTGTGTTGTTAGCCTACTTTGTTAAAACACTATTACCCCTTTCACTGCTGAAATATTAACAAGCTCCTCCTTCCTGAATTATTTTAGATAAACTTCAATTAGTATATTCTTTAAAATACTATGCAGAATTAACATATAATATCCTGAAACACTCACCAAAGTTCTTGTAGATGAATGCATTAATAACATAATTAAAGAATACAAACTTTCAAAATAGGAAAAAGATACCACATGCAACACGCTTTACAAAGGGTTGTCCAAGGGTCAATATAGAAAACATTAATGAAAAGCTGCTATATAATGATCTAAATTTTGAGGTCTTAATTTTTAAAGTGACACCTTGCCAAAATATTGATGAACAGAAATTTATTAACAATTCAGGGTTGTCCAAGTTTTAAGGTATTTAGTATTCTTCCTATGAGTATGAAGCAGATTTGGCTATAAATTATACATAGGAAGAAATTACCCCTCTACTTTCAAAATCTGATTTGCATATGGTAAATTTCAAAAAGGATTGTAAGCATAAATTCACACTGCATTTGGCACACATATACTTTGTCTCTTTTCTTTTTCTCTGGTCAAAAGTCATGTTGGAACACATATGACATCTTCTGGCAGACGTTTTTTTATTTGGTGTCGATGTTATTAGTGAGATAAAATGTCATTCTGTCAGATTTAGGGGTTGGTCGCCAGATAAAGGCCTCCCAGGTTTACTTGTTAGTCTTGGTATATGGAATTCTTGGAAAAGTTTGGTAATTAAAGTTGAAAGTCAGCTAGTGTAACATTCTTACCAGTTTTGAAATTGTTTAGCATTTAGAAGTGTCATGTCTAACTGATAAAAAAAGCATTTCCTATACCACTTCAAAGTCTTCCTTACACACTCGAGGGAGCCGATCATCGTATGTGACATGTGTCAACAACACCCATATTCAGTGATATTCACCCATATCAACAGTGCCGCAAATATTTGTTTAATTTTATATGCAGCCAGTTATAAAGAAGAGGATTGGAGTACCAATTGTCTAGCCACAAGTTGTGCCCTTTATGCAGGTACCTTGTAGAAAGGGTTTGTACCACAGCCCCTGACACCCCAAGGTCACAGTCATCAGCAATTTCTGTGGTGTTGCCTGTGTACACAATGAAGTCTAGAATATAACCAGTCTGACAATCACATAGCACAAACACTTTCACACTAAGCCTGCGTCTTTTGGAAGGGATGTATTGTTCGAACGAAAGGTGACCTTTGAATACCATAAGGCTTTTGTCAATGCAGAGATTTTGAAATGGTGAGAATAAATCACTGAAAGTACATCTAAAATGTTTAATAACAGGTCTCAATTTGTGCAATCTGTCTCCTTTATCTTGTGTTTTATTGTCATTGAAGTGTAAAAGTCTTAAAAATAAAAGACATCGTACATCACTGTCATCATTCTGACTATTTATATTATCTTCATTACAACTTCCATTTTCAATGTTATCAAACTTAAAATCTGATAAATCGGATGAAAGTGCTTCAAATTCCGCTAATAAATCATCACTCTGCACAACATGCGACTGTTGGAACAAGCCATTATTTTGAACAGCCATAAGTCCCCGAGTCACATGAAAATGTGCAAATGTTGGCTTCTACAACGTGCAAATGTCAGCAAGAAAGCTACTGTGCAGAGCTTTAGATTTTATATGCACACAGCAGAGAAAGAGTTTCAACTTGAACTAACCAATCCCAATAGATGGCAGACCAACACTGCTTAGAGAACGCTACATTTAGTGATCTTCCTTTCTGTTTAACAAGAGTTGTTTCGTCAACTGCTATGTGTCGGCAATGCTACGTCATCCATAAGGAGAGCAGTGAATAGTGCTAATGGAACAGTTCCAACATCCACAGTGAAAGAGCTAAAATATGTCATGGAACCAAGACTTAGTGGCAGTAGTTTTGCAGGTAGATCTAGGATTCATGGCACAAGAAATATAAGTTTACAGTCGGGGTGTTACATTGCACAGTCAATAGACATTTTGTCTGTTCTCTTAAGGAATTCTTTGAACACGAAGAGGAGAATTTGTTTCTTCACAATGAACTGCTTATTGCTTTCAACCAAGTGAGAAGAACTGCATGTGCCCTTAAAATAAGTGAGGTGACTGTTTCTAGAATGTCTAAAGAGAAGCAGCTATAGCCATGTCCAACATGAATTATAGCTTCTGGGAAATTGAGACCATGAGCATCGCCATAGTTTTGAATTAAATGCAATAAGAATGCACATCTATGACTATTACACCCGAAAGGAGCATCCTACAACACATAAACTTCTTTCTTCTCTTAAAGAAGCAAAGCTATTTATAATATGGGATTTCAGGTCAAAAAATAAATAACAGAAAACTAATACTCGAAAGATCTATATTGTAGCGTAAGTTTTTTTTTTGTTCCATTTAATGCCTTTAACTCCAATGGTCATATCGACAGCCATTCTCCTTAGGAACATATCGAAGGTGTTAACTCATATTCGTTGGGTTTTAATCATTAGATCACGCACACATTCGCACTCTCATACTTCCAGACTCTAGGGAAGATGAGGAATTATCTTGGTCAGAGAAAAATCTCCACCCTCACCACCGGGAATTGAACCTGGGACCCCTAGCACGGGCTAATTATTTTGTTTTTAAGAGAAATCTGAATAAGAACTTGAATGAAATAATATGGTTGGATGAAACCTGGGTAAATTCCAGCCATACTGTGTCAAAGGCACACTTGGAAGTACCACAGAAAGACCTATAGGAAAAGTTTATCATTATTATTATTATTATTATACATCGATCAGCAAGTATGCTTTACATATGTTTGTTTTTGAGAAAGTTAGTAAAAGTATACGTAACAATTGAGATAGCCATGAATGACTACTCTAGCTAAATTTGGCAGGATCCTTGTAACACAAATTGGGAACTTTAAGTCTGATAGTTATCACTCGTCTGGGTCGTCTGTACTGGAGAGGCCACTCAGGAGAAGATCTTGTGGCAGTCTGCACTTGAGGCGAGTTGGTTGGCGAGTGCAAGCGCCGAGATTGTAGGTAACAGCTCCAGGGACCTCCTGGAAAGGATAAAAGAAATATAGGAAAAGGTGACCGCTTTATTATTGGTCATGCCAGTACAACGCTTGGTTTTGTTGATGATGCCTTCCTGCTCTTCAGACTGTGAAAACTACAGCTGTCATGAAGACATGGATATGATCATGTCAACTGACAAAAGTCGTTAATAAATTATTTAAAAAATAATAAACATTTAAAATAACAAATAATAAAAATTATTTAAAAATTAATAATAAAAATAATAAATAATAAAAATAATAAATACTAAAAAAATAAATACCCTGTGTAGACTCTACAAGTGAAAGTACCAAATGTGCACTGAGACTATTTTTGTTAAGTGCTAATACAGATTAAATGTGCATGTTTTTGTTGGGGTGAGATAACCTTGAATGCTTGTTTATGTGTTTCAAGTGTTGAGAGGGTAAAGAGCTATGGCGCATGAGTAAAGATAAAGAGTATGGGTAGCTTGCTGTCTGCTTCTAGGCGACATTGCAGCTCCCTACTTGGAGAAACAGATGACTTCACAAATTATTTGCTCTTATACACTTCTCACCATGTATATATGACAAAATGTTTAACGAGAAGAATAAGGAAATTAATTGTTCTTTCACACTAGCCGTGTGTAGGATGCACTATGAAAGGGTAGAGGCAGACTGAAAAATTCAATGCCATAGCTGGGATTTGAACCATGGGTCTTCTGGTCTCCGTCCAGCCACTGTAAACCATTGAACTACTATGGCCAATATGCTGATATGACATTAAAGTCTCCAACTGACTGTATTTTTCCCAGTAAACCACTAGGAGTTCTCATAAACACATGAGACAACTACCTTAATGGCGACTTACTATTCTGTAAGTACTTTAAGCCCCAGGCTTTATAGTTCGGACCACTATTAGCCATGTGAAGGACGCACTGTGAAAGGGTAAAGGTCGACTGAAAAATGCAATGCCATAGCAAGGATTTGAAACCCGGGTCTTCTGGTGTCCGTCCAGCCGCTCTAAACCATTGAGCTATGGCCAACGTGCCGATATGACATTAAATTCTCCAACTGACTTGTATGTTTCCCAGTAAACCATTAGGAATTCTCATTTAAAAAAAAAAAAAAAAATCAGTTGGAGAATTGAATTTATTTTCCTGGTAAACCACTAGGAGGTCTCATGAAAAAAAACTTACAAGTCAGTTGGACAATTTAATGTCATATTGGCATGTTGGTCTGCCTCTACCCTTTCATAGTGCATCCTACACACGGCTAGTGTGTATCGGCTACTGTCATATCAGTATGTTGCCCATAGTAGCTCAATGGTTTACTACAGCTGGACGGAGACTAGACGACCCGTGGTTCAAATCCTAGCTATAGCATTGAATTTTTCAGTCTGCCTCTACCATTCCAGAGAAGAATAAGCTTTTGTAGGTATAATGATTAGTTATGTGAATGATCCACATAAGATTTCTTCTAGTTTTTATACTACTTGCCTATACTGAACATATTGAATGCCATTGGCAAATTCAATACCAAGATCTCACCTGATTCAAAAAAACTGAGTTATATCCCAAGCTTGACATTAGCTCAGTATGTTCCAAGGATCTTCCAATTTTCAAGGAAATATGCCCTCATAAAAGAATTCATGGAAAACTTTTTAACACTTTTAATTTCTTCAGAAATGGCCCTAGCAATTTTGGTTAAAATACCATAGAATTAAGGTATTTTCAGGACACATTAAATGCATATGTTGATTTCAGAAACTATTTGTAGTTGGTTTATTAATACTCGTCACTTACTTGTTTATATTTATGAGAGACTAGTTTCAAAGGCATTCGCCTCCATTTTCAATCTCTTTCCAACTGGCATCTGTTGTTGTCTGCTCTCTCTCTCTGGTGCTGGAACTATGAACTTCTTTGTCAAATTATCTACTGGTGGGATTCCAAAGTTCATTATGCGATCCTTATTTTTCCATATGAATATGTTCTCCCATGTTGTCAATTTATTTTGGTTTATCACTCCTTTTAATAATTTTGGATTTGGATCAATGTCATGGTTTTCATTCCAAAAGTGAAATGCTACTGCTCACTTATCTGTAGCAAACTAAAAGAAATCTAAAAACCAGAGTCAAAGAGCACTTTAGAAACATCAGATTGAAACAAGAAGATAAGTAAGCAGTAGCATTTCACTTTTGGAATGAAAACCATGACATTGATCCAAAACAAAATTATTAAAAGGAGTGATAAACCAAAATAAATTGACAACATGGGAGAACACATTCATATGGAAAAATAAGGATCGCGTAATGAACTTTGAAATCCCACCAGTAGATAATTTGACAAAGAAGTTCATAGTTCCAGAACCAGAGAGAGAGCAGACAACAACAGATGCCAGTTGGGAAGAGATTGAAAATGGAGGCGAATGCCTTTGAAACTAGTCTCTCATAAATACAAACAAGTAAGTGACCAGTATTAATAAACCAACTACAAATAGTTTCTGAGATTAATTTTGACGCCACTGTTACTAAATTCCTCCAAACACATATAGCATATGTTGAATTTACTAGGAATGGTCTTTGCTCTGAATGAATAATGTCCAACTAGTATACCATACGAGATAGAACAAAATCTTACTAAACAACAAATGTAGATTCCTGTTAAAGCACACAATTTAGGTCAAATAAATTTTTTCTGTACAGTTAACCATTTCCAAATGTGAAGGCCTTATTTCTATTTTACTCATGGTATTCAAAGAGCACGGAATTTCAAAACTACTGCAGCTTTTCAAAATCCAAGACTGTTGCTTTAATTACTGTGTTGTACAATTAAATGTGTAAACATGAATTGAAATTTGTCTGAATTTTTAAAAATTAAGTAAAATAAGATACATTTGAAAGAATACTTTGCACAAGAATAAATAGATAAGTACACTCAAGTGAATATCACATTAGACTTTTATTTTCTTCATTTCACATTTAAGTACAAATATAGTATTCCACCCAAAAATTTAAGTAATACATGTTTTGAAACTCCTTGAATCCAAAAGACATATTTCTGGAAAAGAAGCATATGTGTATGCACAAATTAAAAAATAAGTTAGTTAAATACTAAAATGAGTGCCAAAGTTCAGTGTATGTTCCAAAATTGTAAAATTTCCACCAAATTACCCTGTAATGGCAAAATTGTTGATGAATTTTACTTTCTCAAAATTAGCTCTAATGATTTTGATTAAGATGTGTATTTAATAGTGCTGTGTGATTTAATCGATTAACCAAAACAATTACTCAATTAATTTTTTATTATAGATTTAAAAAATCTAATCGAATAATAGAGTCGATTAAAATTAATCGATAACGATAAATATTAATCAAAAATATTTTAGCCAAATTTGGCCCTCTTTGTTTTGATGTATTGCTTCCAACCTAAACAGCCTTTCCAGCGCATCAAGCTTTCACTAGAGAAGTAATGTTCTTTGAACTTTGAGGTAGCTAAAAGAAATTAGTCTGAACCAGAGAGAGTCTAAATAACACTTCTGTTGTGAAATATTCTAAGAGGTACATAATTACATACAGATGCTGACAGAGAGGTTTGTTTCCTTACAGCTTGTGTGTGACAACATATCGTATACAACTGATTATTTATCACTTGCTAGCATAAACTGAGCTGTACAACCTTGAACCAAATACTTCACTTACGCAGCTATGGAAACAATAGCTGATCCCTCTTCTCATTGCTGGTGGTGATGTAACTTTGCTGAGTGGAATTAAAACTATGGCATACGAAAATTTGTGAGAGAAACTGGGTGTACATTTTGGCTTTAACCTAAATGAATCTGGTAAAGTGTCTGACAGAAAAAAAAATATTTTGTAAAATTTGTGGAAAATTGTTTAGTTATAGTGGTAGTGGTTTGAATTATCATTTGAAACACATCCATCCATTTCAAACTGCTAACGAATCATCTTCTCAGGCATGGCAGTCCAATCTAAATAATTTCATAGCCAAACCGATTTCTTCCAGCAAGGAAGCTGAATTAACAAATAAAATCATAAAATGGATGGCAAAGGATAGCCGACTTATCAATATTGTTTCGGATGAAGAGGTAAAAGAAGTTTTGAGATAAGCCATTGGAAACAGTTTGTATAATCTTCCATCAAAAGTTGTTGCAAGTACACGAATTGACAAGTTATACGATACTGAAAGATCTATGCTATTGGATATATTAAAGGATGCAGAATATGTTAGCTTAACAGGGGATTTTTGGACTTTAGTAGTGAATCAAAGTTACTTAGGAGTTACTGCCCATTGGATACATTCTAACTGGGAGTTCCGCAGTGCAATGTTGCAAGTGAAAAAGGTAACTGAAAAGCATAGAACAAACACTTGCATTAATGAGTTCGAACAGGTTGTAAATGATTTGAACTTGTAAAATAAAGTCATTGCAATTTGTACAGATAATGCTTGTAATACTGTACTTGCTAGTGATAAATCAAAATATGAAAATGTTATGTACTCTGCTCATACTTTTCAATTAAGTCTCAATAAGGCGATTAAAAGTGCTTCTATAGATATCCTTCTTAGTAAAGATTAGATTAGATTAGATTGATTTGCGTTCAGTAGGTTCACTTGTAGCCAGAAAAGGCTGTGAACATTGAACATGTCTAGAGGTATAAAGTTTAATAGCGTATATATGTACAAAAGTTAGCATAAGACACATGTTATAGTACACAGGCAATATGAACAACAATATGGAAAACAAAGCAGGGATAATTATATTTGATACAAAATGAAACACTTTTTAAACCAGCTTTCACTTGGCTTATGCCAGTACGTCTCAACCTTTTTGCAATGGATACCATTCTTGTTATTTATTAAATACATATAGATTAAAAATAAACTTTCAGCTTGCATCAAATATTTATAAGTAATGATTTGTCATTGGAATAGTTAAATACTACATATAGCTACAGAAGCATTATCAGGATAATTTGTCATTCAGATAATCTTGTACAGAATAAAAAGATTTTGAGCAAAGGTACTCTCTAACAGCTTTTTTAAAAGCACCGAAATTATCAACTTTTTCTTTAAGAACATTAGGAAGTGCGCCAAATATTTTGATAGTTTCATAATACACACCTTTCTGGAAGCAAGAAAGTTTAGCACTGGGATAATGGATATTATACTTTTGTCTAGTGTTTATTTTGTGAATTACATTATTTGTTGCAAATAAGGCACGATTGCATACAAAGAATTTTAGGATCGAGAATATATACATGCAAGGAAGCGTTAATATCTTCAATCTTGTAAAAAGATCTTTACAGGAGCATCTGGTGTGGGTGTTAGTAATGATTCTTATAACCCTCTTTTGCATAAGGAATATTTTTTTACTTTCTACTGAGTTGCCCCAAAATAATATTCCATACTCCATAATAGAGTTAAAGTATGCATAATATACCAATTTAAGTGTGTCAATAGAACTCACATTAACCAGCTCTCGGATAGCATAACAGGCAGAGCTAAGTTTAGGTAAGATATAATTTATGTGAGCTTTCCAATCTAAACATCTGTCCACATGAAGGCCCAGAAATTTTATGCTGTCAATTTCTTCTAATAACATATCATTAATCCCGATTTCTATTTCAGTATGTGATGTACGACAGGTTATAAATTTGACCACTTTTGTTTTGTCTAGATTCACAGATAATTTGTTTGCTTTAAACCAGCATGACATACAGTTCAAAACATAATTCATTTTAATTGTACACTCGTTTAAATTTGTACTGGTCACCAGGACACTAGTGTCATCAGCAAAAAGAACTGTACTTGCAATGTCCTTTATATAAAGTGAGAGGTCATTTATATAGATAAGAAATAATAAAGGCCCTAACACGGAACCTTGGGGTACTCCATGAGTTACTATTTTCCAGATCGAAGTTTGTTTTTCATAACCAATATCACTGACAGCTACTTCAACACTCTGTTTTCTTTCATTTAGATATGATACAAACCATCTTAAATGTTCATTTTTTATCCCATAGAATTCCAGTTTTGCTATAAGAATGTCATGATTAACACAATCAAAAGCCTTTGCTAGATCGCAAAAAATTCCACCTACATGTCTTTTATCATTTAAGGCAGTCAACACTTCATGTGTAAGCTTGTAAGTTGCATTATTAGTCGATATTCCTTTTCTGAATCCAAACTGATCACTGACAAGTATGTTGTTACATTCAAGGTGTTTATACAGTCTGGTGAACATTACTTTTTCAAGAACTTTTGAAAATATTGGCAAGAGAGATATTGGTCTATAATTTGAAACATTATTGCGTTCGCCTGTTTTGAAAAGAGGTTTAACAACTGAGTATTTCATTCTGTCAGGGAAAATACCAGTCTTTAGAGACTCATTACATAAATAACTAAGGGGAATGCTAATTTGTGAGGAGCAAGATTTTAGGATTTTTGTAGTTATTTCATCATAACCGGAAGAATTCTTCATTTTTAAAGAGTCAATAATTTTATTTATTTCGGAAGGTGTAGTTAAACTGATTTTAAATGTAGGTACATTGTTTGTGAAACTTGAACTTAGAAATTCTAGTGCTGCATCTTTACTTCCATAATTAATATTTAATTTTTTTGTTACATCCAAAAAGAATCTGTTAAACAATTCTGCAACTACAAGAGGTTTGGCAATTTGTGGACAAATTTAAACACAGTCCATATCTAGAAAATGAACTGTCTAAAAAGTTGAACGATCTTAATATTCCACAGATAAAATTAAAACAAGACATAGTAACCCAACAGAACAGTACTTGTATTATGTTTGAAAGTCTCCGCAAAGCTAAGAGTGCAGTTATTGATATATTACACACCCAACCTTCAAATATTATTCTATTAACTGAAACTGAATGGAAAATGACACAAAGGATGTTTGAAAGTCTGAAACCTTGCCTGGATATTTGTGATTTTCTTGGGGAAAGTATATTCGTCACAGAAAGTGTTGTGCTACCTGCAATAACTTATCTAAGGTTAAGTCTCAAAGACGGTGATTCAGACCTTCTATATGCGATCAGGTTCAAAACTACTCTTGTCAAAGTTTTTCTTTTTTTTTGTGGTAATTTTACATGCTCCAAAATTAAGCCATATCGGATGATGAATGGAATGGGTGAAATGATGCTCAAATGAGCCCAGGGTCCATAGAGCTTAGAGTTACCCAACATTCATCTTCCAGGATAAGGGAAAACCCCAGAAAAGCTCACCCTGACAGATTCGAACTTGGAACCACTTGAACGTGAGGCAGACATGCTACCACCATGCTACTGAGACAGGCAGCGAAGATTTAACAGAAAGCATTAATAACTGGCCTAAATTAGAAATGTGCGAAGTTACAGCTCTCGATCCGAGATTCAAATCCTTGAAATGTCTTCCAAGATGCACAAGAGAATTAGTAGATATGGAAAAGACTTTCAGAAAAATCTGTGGTAAGCGCGAGATATACGATAGAAGTAAATTTGTAGAAGAGAAAATTGATCTTTAATGACTGACGATGTCGAGGAAAGAGCCCCATTAACACATTTTGCTACAGATATGGACATGTTCTTTGGGTGAACTGGATGAAGACTTCACAAATCCTCTTTAGTGGTGGAAGACACATTCTATTCAGTTGCCAATTCTTTCATCCACAGCAAAGAAATTAATTTATGTACCACCTACATCAGTTCCCTGTGAATGCGTGTTTAGTGATGCAGGAAATATTGTCACCAAGCTCTTAATATTATTAATAAAATTATTAATAATTCAAAGCATATGAATGCACTTACATGTTTAAAATCATGGATGAAGTAACAGTGACTAGGTGAGTCTTCATGTAAACTAATATCTGCATGCCAGTCTCACACATCTTAGTAGATATTGACATAATGCATTACTAAATAATTACTACCAAAAATATTGTAGATCTAATTCAATTCATACATAAGGCATGTGCACTTGATGCAAACACAAATTTTGAATTTTAATATTTAAAAATGTCATAAATAATTAAATATACAGAGTATTAAAGTACTTTATATAATCCTTACACCTAAATTTTGAACAGAATATCTCGATTAATTGATCAAAGTAACATGGTTAATCAATTTAAGATTTTGATCCATCTACAGAACTATTATTATGACACCTTATGACAAATAAAATGTATGCCTTTAATTTTCAGGAAATAGCTCATGAATTTCTCTTTGTTATGTAAGAATTTTGGGTACAAGTGCAGAATGAGTGTGAACGAATATCGTGGCTCTGACGTCATAGTTCGGGCATTCCCAACTTCCAGAGCATGCTACCACAGAAAATACCAACATTACGCGATACTGTTTGCCATAGCTATTATAATCATTACATATTGTTATATTCTTACTATTATTATTATAATTATTTAAAAACTTAACGGAATCTGGCACAAAGTTTTGGAATAGTCTGCATTACGTAAGCAAACCAGCGACATAATAATAATTACATATTATTATATTCTTACTATTATTATTACATATTATATTCTTACTATTATTATTACATATTATATTCTTACTATTATTATTACATATTATATTCTTATATTTATTATTACATATTTTTTTATTATTATTATCATCATAATTATTTAAAAACTTAAAGGAATCTAGCACAAAGTTTTGGAATAGTCTGCATTATGTAAGCAAACCAGCGACAATATAACACCCAAATTGCCGTAAAGATCAGCGCATGATTGCCGGTTTTATTATCATTGTTATATATTCTGATAATCTCACTATTATTATCATAGTTATTTAACAAGTTAAACGAATTTAGCACAAAGTTTTGGAATAGTCAACATTATGTAAGTAAACCAGCGATACTGTAATACCCAAATAGACTGACGTAAAGATCAGTGGATCATTGCCAGAGTTTTTTATTACTTGTTATTATATTAATATAATTAAATAATATAATAATAAACAAAGCTTACTACACTCTATTTCCATTACTATCGTTAGTTTATAATAAGAAAAAGAAAATATGTTGGCAACACTCCGCTGTTTTCGCGGATATCGGACCGCGGAAGTTGGCAACAAGTTGTTTTCGTGATGTCATTCTGTACCAACATAACTGTGCGCACTCATTCTGCACTTTTACCAAATTTTGTATGACTTCTAAACTGTAAAAAAAACAAAAGTTTTTTTAATAAAAAAACTTGTTAAAACAAATGTTAAAAGGAACATAGCTGTTATACCACTGGCATATTTGAAAAGTGGAAAAAGAGCCAAGAAATAGTGTTGATTACAGGAGTAGATATTACTTTTCTGAAAGACTGTGACCCACTCACCTACCTTTAAGGTGTCATTTTATACGACAAGGGTTATGTGCTGGACCAAACCACTGTGGTAATGGCAGTGCTGAAATAAGGATAACTGCTGCCCACTTAAAACTGAGTTTTAGCCAAAATGATGCTTTGGCTATACCACCATGCTGCTTAAGAGTTGCAGCCATTCTACTTATTAAAAAAATCTCTCAGCTATGCTTTGGAAATTGAAAGCCCTCATGTTGTGGAGAAAGTTTCTCAATCACAAGTTGGCTTCGGTGATGTGAGAGGATACTACGGTGCTATCTTCAGTGAGAATAGAAAACTAAGGTTTAAAGTGAAACCAGCAGAAGAAACAATCAAACTTGGCCCACGGTATAAAAATTTACCCTATTTTTGTATAAACAAAATGTTTGTGCCCTTAACCATTTCCAGTGAATTCTTTATTATTGGTTAGAATGGTCAAGTACTTCATACTTTTTCAACTGCTAAGTCAGGACTTGTTTTTGTTGTGATCACAAGAGGAGAACTAATTTCAAAGCCCTCACATAACTTTTTCTTAAAATATTGGACTAACATTTTAGCCAAATGGATTCCTTTTATGCTAGTAACAAATGTAATGAAACCCTTTCTATAAATCTTTATCTGGAACACATGAAGCAGATATATGAATACAGTTTTGTGGGGAAAGTTTGTGCAATTCGGGCTGGAAAAGGTCATGAGAAGATAAAACATTTTAAAATTAAAACCTTATGATAGATCTAATCAGAGTTAAAAGAGACAGGAGAGGAAAAAAAAGCAGCATAAAATGCAATCACAAGAGAGACATCTGACAGTTTAAAAAAATTTTCCACCATGCACCCAAGGAGTTCCATGTACATCATTTTCAGATGGAAATACAAAAACATAACTTTTGGAGAACCTCTTTTGACATCCCATACAAAAGTCAATCTAGAGTCTCGCTAAGCAAAATTTAACATTCAAGGCTTCACTCTTGCAGTGTAATGAATACACATAGTACAAATTTAACTGCTTTATAGAATTTACATAATTTGTCAGTATTTCACTGAAAAATGCAATGTTTTCAGTGGTTCTAATGCTAATCAGGTAACAACTAATGTTTGGTAATCTTGAACCATAGTAAAGCTGAATTCAAATGATGTATTAGCTAGCGTTTCAACTTTGTCTTAATACTACTGTGTTTTAGATTTGAATTAACAAGTATTAAATAAAATATCCACAGTTTTAAATAGCTATTTTGCATAAAAAGAAAAGCATTTAAGTGTTTATGCTACCATATTTATCTTCTGGTCCTGTTAATAATTTTCAGAGCTAAATTACACATTTTAGAAATGTATTCCGTCCTAATACCTTACCCTGGCATTATACATATAGGTGACACAATATACCTACAGTATCCATATATACGGTAGGTACTTTTTCACAGGATTGCTGGAAAAGTAGATGTAACTAGTTAATTCGTGCATCCTATGGAAGCCAAGTTAACGTTTATACCTACTGATATTTTTCTTAAATTAAGCTTGGTTCAGACTACACAGAAGGTCCAACAATTCATAAACAATAACCTATAAATAAGTATAATAAAGTGTGGCAATGTGAAGGATCTGTTCCACTCATCACGCACATATTCACTCAAACTATATGTTCAATCTAAAAAACTACCATATTTACCCTATTGAGTCCTAAAGTCTAATGAAGTTGACGAATTATAGTTGAGAAACAGAAGCTGATTTCTAATGGCAGTACTACTTGTGGTTCTCCCTCGATCTATTCTGATTTGTTTGTCTAAGTCAGTTGTCAACAGTATAAGTCTATAATTCTTCACATTAGTCATACTTTAGAGCTGTTCTTATCACATTCCCCTCCTTACTCGTCATAATCTTGTGTATTAATATAGTGCACTGACTTCGTCACGTGCATCACAGACGTACATGTTGTTCATTCGCTATCAGCTGTCAAAGCTTCACGAACAGATACAGATTCGAGATCTCGACTCTGAATGAGATCATGGAGGTAAAGAATAGGTTGGAAGAGGTGATATTTACATCCATGAAGTATATGGCATATAAATAAAATGTATTCTTTACGCCTCATGAACTTTTTTATATGCCACAGCTAATGAGCTGTTAACAAACAATTAATTCATGCACGTGATCATATTTTATTTGCTAAAACATGGAATATGGTTATATTGTAATGTATATATTGATATATAATAAATTGTATGATCAGTTAATTATAAAGAATGAAGAATAATGTTACAAATTCCAAACTAAAGTTATAACGCTAGCATACTATTGATTTACAAATACAGACTCTCATATAACATGGGGAGTATAAAGACCTGTTAATGTGAGTATAACAATGACCAACCTATGACTTCACTATACTGTATCTCAGACTACTTCAATCCTAATATATACCAATGCCCGGGAACAGCGACACTACAACCGCTCGCAAACGTTAAAGGTATGTGAACGCTGGCCGATGCTCAGGCGGAGCGCTGTTACCAAGCGTGGTGGGTGTACCGGTTCTGTACATAAGAGCAGTTTTACCCGCCAGCAAAGGTTTTGGCTGTTCTTCCCGTAATTAAACAACTCATTAAATATTCCTAAAACATTAAAATCTTACTTTGACACATTCACAGCAGTGGAACAACAAGCACGCTTTCCAATCCAGTAACTCGCTTTCCGACTTCATGGATCCTTCCTAAAGATTACAACACCTATGCGCTCCCTTTTTCTAAGGATGAAGCTGCTTTACTACAAATTCATGACACTATGTGTACACTACTTACACAACAATGCTACAGAGTTAATTGCCCATAATTTGAAAAATCTACGGTTGCTCTCTATCGTGAATTGGAGAGCTTTTGTAAAAGCTTGTTCATATTAAATATAATTTTTTGGTCCTTAGAAATCACTTCACCTTTGTGGATCGAAAAACCACTTTTCCCAGCCTCGAGGGACATGTTCACGCACTCGGATCACAAACACCGGAAAAAAGATGTGTATAATAATAAGTTAATGTGATATTGATAATATTTCATCTCGAGTTCAACACACGACTTAACGATGCCATTCACTTTAACAAAACAACAGCTCTACTCTGAAAACGGACTGAAAATTAATTATGTTTCAAACTTCGTGACTTTTGTTTTAATAGTAGGTGCATTATTTATTTATGCTTGAGATATTGTGAGGAAAGAATGGTGTTGTTTTTCAGGCTTATCTGCATTGAATGGATGGATGTTGAGTAACCATAACCAAGTGAAGATAAACAGTGCATCCCTCACGTTATAAGTATCGTAGAGACAGGAGATTTGTACGGTCATGATCAGAAAATAAAATTCTTTCTTATTATAGTATTGGCATCTGTAATATTCAAATATTTATCCGTAACATTTAACCATAGCCATATGAAGATAAAACGAGCATCGCTCGTGTTCTAAGTATCGTAGAGACAGTAGTTTTGTACGGTCATGATCAGAATATAAAAATTCTTTCTTATTATAGGATTGGCATTTGTAATATTCAAATATTTATCCGTAACATTTAACCATAGCCATACGAAGATAAAACGAGCATCGCTCGTGTTCTAAGTATCGTAGAGACAGGATTTTTGTACTTTCATGATCAGAAAATAAAATTCTCCCTTATTATAAGATTGGCATGCCATTTTTCAAACATTTATCCTAGCGTAATTAATTAATATAATGTTCTCAGTTTAGGCGCGCGAGATGCGTGTAGCATATTCGGCAGCGCTGGTAGACAGGGCAAGCTTAGGATTCACTGGAGTGTGCAGTACGGCCCACCTCCATATGCCTTTAACTTTTGCGAAGATTATAATAGTAGTAGAGGCTTCCGTTATTGGTTCAGGGAAGGTAAAGGATGGAATGAAATCGATGAAATGCTCAAATGAGCCAAGTTTCATAGATCTTAGAGTTACCTGCCATTGATATTTTAAGATAAAGGAAACCACTGAAAAAGAACTATCGAGATAATTCAGGTTGACCGAGATTCGAACTCAGGACTTCTTAACCCTCTATGGCCCAATGTGACAACTACTTTTAACCCTCTTTTGCTATCCTATGATGAAAATTTTCCATTGTGGACATTTGAAAACTGTAAGTCACAACATTGATGCCTTATATGACACACACGACTCGACATTGAAGATCTGAATGTCAGACCTTGGGTCTCAAGCCAGATCAGGGCTAGGCCCTCTACTGGCAGTGGAGTGTTTTGTAAGCAAGGATAATATGCGGCAGAAGATGAGGTTGGAGTTATATATAAGCCATTTGATGTGTTATTTTATGTGCCTAGAAGCAACCTCGGGCGTTTGTAGCGCTCTCCAGGATCGATGCCGTACTCACCTACACCGCGGATGAGGGAGCCGAAGTTCTGGGAGAGATTTTGATAGAAGGAACGTGAAAGGGTATGGATGTAGTCTGTTATTGTGGGGATACGTAGGTCACGTCGGATAACTAGATTGTGGATGTACCAAGGGGAGTCTGTGACAATGTGGAGGAAACGGGTTTGTAGAATTTCAAGAAGGTGTAGGTGAGAGTTGGCTGCTACTCCCCATATTTCACTGGCGTTATGATGGCTGGCCGGAGTACTTGCTTATACAGGAGCAGTTTTGTATGCAGAGACATGACTGATCGTCGGTTATAGAGAGAGTAGAGCATACCCATTCTTTTGCTAACTTTATTAGCCACATATATAATGTGGTCTCTCCAATACTTAACGTAAGTTTTCCAATGGACGTCCTCACCAGCTAGACGAATTGGTGGAAGATGTGCTATTCGTCTTCGAGAGAAGGCGATGGCCTGGCTCTTCTGTGGGTGGATGCGTAGGCGCCAACGTTCGAACCAGATGGTGAGGATGTCAGCATATTGTTGAAACTTGCGAGTACACAGGTTGAGCTCTGATTATGTGGACGTGACAGCTGTATCGTCAGCAAATAGATACAGCGAGCAGCGTGGCAGAGATGGCAGGGTGTTGATGTATAAAAGGAAGAGAGTGGGTGCCAGGACACTTCCTTGGGGAACGCCAGCTCTAATGGAATAGGATGAGGATAGGATTCCGTCGTGAGAGACAGCAAAGGTTCTGCCAGTGAGGTAGGAGTGAATGAGATGTATTAAGTAGGAAGGGGTTTGGTAGGTGATGAGACGGGAGAGTAAGTCTTCGTACCATACACTTTCGAATGCTCTGGTGATATATAGGAGTAGTGCTGAAACAAACTGCTTCCTGTTAAAGGCTGTGTAAACTTCATCGACCAGACGAAGTAGTTGGTGTAGAGTGGAATGCTGAGAGCGACAGCCGAATTTCTCCGCTCTGACAATATTATGTCGATTCAGAATAGTCCTTAGTCGAATTAGAATACGTTTTTCCGTCAGTTTACTCAGTGGTGGAAGCAAACTGATGGGTCTGTAGCTCTCCGGGGACGTTCCATCTTTCCCAGTTTTGCAGATAGCGATGACCTTTGCGTACTTCCAGGCCTTTGGGAAGTAGCAAAGTTTGAGGATTGCATTAAATAGAAAGGTTAATGTTTCACCCAAGGGAATTGTAGAACCTTTACCGCCGCGTTAGCTATGTTGTCAAAGCCGGGCGACTTGAATGGCCGTAGGCTGGTGATGTGGCATTGCACTTCTGCTACGGAGATGGAGGGAGGTGGTAGATCATCATGGAGCTGGGAAAGGTACGCCTGAACTTCCTGAGTGACTGCGTGGATATGATCCACATCCGGGGTATCAGCGACCGTAAAGGTCATTTCCAGGAAGGTTGCATGTAGTTCAGCTTTTTCCCTTGCAACTGAGCGACTGCCTGTCCGTGGTGCAGCGGTGGATCTTTGCGAGGGATTTGAAGTAAGGATTTGGTCATGCTCCAAAAGGAGTTGTCATCTACACGGAGAGAGGAGATCTTATTTTCCCAGCACTCGTTGCGAAATTCTTGAAGTTAAAGTTTGACCAGCTCCTGAAGTCGGCGAAACTCACGACGATCTGCTGGGCAGCGACTATGTAAAAAGCGCCCCCATATTCTGTTCTTTTGTTTAATCACTTCACGGATAGCCTGAGGTCAAGGATCGATATTCAATTTGCTAGGTTTTGATTTTGGGGAAGAGTTCATGATAGCAGTAGTCAGTTGGGAGGTGAAAAGATCAACCATGGTGTCTATCTCTTCTGGAGTTTGACATGGCTGCTGCGGGGGTTGGATTTGTTCCAATCGTATCGAAAACTTCTCCCAGTTGGTCTTTCATGGGAGTGGGACTACTCGAGGAGCTTTGTAGTTGGGCTTACCAGGGAAGGATAGGAGGATGGGGTAATGAACTGAAGATAGAGCAGGAACTGTGAAGAAGGTAAGGTGCTGTTGCATATTACAGACCAGGGCGAGATGAAGCCAGTCAGGTGGTCTCCGATCTCCATAGTGAATTGTAGGTTGGCTGCAGTTGCAAGGTGAGAGAATTTATTCCACGTAGGTGTGTGCTCAGTGATGACGTTGCATTGAGCCGGTTGGTGTCTCCTCTTTGTGGGAACCTGTTGCCATTCAGATGTTGTTGAATGTTCGTGCTTGATGATGTAGGAAAGGAAGACCTCCATACGACCACGGTGCAGAACCATTTTATGAAAGTCTTCTGATGCAACTTGGGAGTTGTTACCCTAAGAGGGATATGTTACTCAGCAAACTGAACATACTACAACCGGGCTACCCTCTCCAGTTGAAGATTGGTTATATAATCAGGATGCAGGGGTAACTATGCTTCAACTATAAGTGCCCGATCCATGAAACGGCTGCTGTTAATGTAATAGGACAGAGCTGTAGTTCGAACATTATCGTCTGAAGGGGAGGTTGTTGTGAAGTCCATGTTACACGAGGACATGATGTACGAAAGAGAGCACAAAGCTGGCAGTAAATACCGTCCAATAATTTGGCCGAATACAATATCCTACTGAAGGTATATATGCGTGCACGCTGGCCCTTCCTGTACAAAGGCACACCAATCACACTTCACACGATATTTTAATTAATAAGGAATCCTAATGTTTCACTTAGATTCACTAAAAATACACCACTGAGCCAACAAAGGTCATTTGCACAAAATAACACTAATTTTCGTGAATAACACAGTCAAATGCACAAAAACTATGAAATACTGTTCTCCACGCACTATTATACTAGAATTATACAAAATTGGCAATGCGATTCGATGTAAATTGATAATTCTGTAACAACATTTACAAACTAAACTATTGAAAAGTTGTTTACACGTTGCTATCTCGGACGCCTTGTATGTGTCTTTTGATTATTTAGTTCATAATGTACTCAACAGGTTGAAGCTAAAGCAACACATACAGCCACCTTGCATTTTGATGTTACTGAGTGGCACTCTGAACAAGTTTATTTTATATATCTCTACAATATTCTTTGAAAGAAAAATATTAGGCACCACGGGTAAAAGTAAAATTATATTTTAAAGCACTAAACATCGTATGAAAATGTACATCATTTATTAATTCAAACAAAATAGCTACATTACCTGAAAGTTACAGTGGACCACAATAGTCTCCATAACAGTTAGGTTATGGGTACACATTGGAGTAGAAGGAAAACTCCAAAGTTTCATGCTAAAATTCAATACAGTTATACTCTGTTTTGTCTATAAAGCATAAATGTTGAAATATATTTCTGATATGTACCATATAATTGAAAGTTATACTTTCAGAACATAATGAAGCTTACAAAATCAATTTGTTTTAGATCAAATATTATGTACCCTCATATTTTTGACATGAAGAATGAAATTAATATAACTGCTCGTCCAATAAATGGATATGAATCAGATGACTCAGTTCTTTGATCTGATAGCGATAAAGAAAAGGGGATTCAGGACACTAGTAACACAATTATATCAGAAAATGAGAATGAACCAGCTGATGAGCTCTGTGTAAATGAAACAGCATCTCTTCCACTCCTGTTCCAGATGTTGAAAAAAGAGATGAAGATATTTCTGAATCGAACTATAATAATGTGATGTGGAGAACATAAAGAGAGGATCGTCCGATATGACTTAACGTTGGAGGAAGTAAAATTAAAACAACAACAAAAATCAAGAGAGGATTGGCTCAACCATTACTTTCATGGAAAGAGCTGTTATTTGCAGAGTCTGGTTTTCTACAGCCACCCATACATTATTTTGAAAAATTAATTGACGAAACCTGTTTTTCTTCGATTTCTTGTCAAACAAATTTGTTTTGTTCAAAATAACCCCGCCAATAGCCTAATTATTACTAGTGAAGGGATTAAACAGTTCATAGGATATTGTTTTCTTATATCCATATGTCCCAGGTCTATAATACATTGTTTTTCTTTTCATAAATGTTGTAATAGCCTATATAGAATTGTAACTTTTGATTTAGTACATTGTTTGGAAATTCACACAGAAATGGACAGTAAAAACTTAGTTATTGAGTATACCTTTTACTTTGATTAGTAGATATATATGATAGGTTCCAGCGCAGACCCAAATGAGCAAGATGGCGGCCATGCGCAATCGGTATGTTAAGTGGATTTAGACAGTGTTTAGGTAGGCAGTCAATCCTCTTAATTTGCTGTACCTTATAATGCTGTGTCCTGAGGTATGATCAGAGCTTGTCTTGAGCTATGATCTGAGGCTCTAGGGTTAAGGGCTGCAGGGTTTCTTAGGTAAAGTCTGTTGGTATGGGATGTTAATATCTGAAGGATTTAATGGTTAGGTCCTGAGGTATGATCTGGGACTCTATGGTTAAGAGTTGCAGGGTTTCTTAGGTAAAGACTGTTGGTCTGGGAGGTTAATAGCTATAGGACTTAGAGGTTAGGTCTTGAGGTATGATCTGGGGCTCTAGGGTTAAGGGTTGCAGGTTTCAACAGGTAGGGCTGCAGGATTTAATGGTAAGCTCTTGAGGTATGATCTAAGGCTCTAGGGTTAATAGTTTCACAGGTGAAGTCTGTTGGTCTGGATGGTTGAGAGCTGTAGGATTTAGGGGCTAGGTCTCTATGTATGATCTGGGAGGGGGGGTCTAGTGCTAAGAGCTGCAGGTTTTTCACAGGTAAGGGTTGCTGGTCTGGGAGGTTAATAACTATAGCATTTAGAGGGTAGGTCCTGAGGTATGATCTGGGGGCTCTAGGGTTAAGAGTTTCCACAGGCGAAGTCTGTTGGTCAGGATGGTTGAGAGCTGTAGGATTTAGAGGCTAGGTTCCTATGTATGATCTGGAGGCTCTAGTGTTAAGGGCTGCAGGTTTTCACAGGTAAAGGTTGCTGGTCTGGGAGGTTAATAGCTGTAGGATTTGGAGGGTAGATCCTGAGGTATGATCTGGAGCTCTAGGGTTAAGAGTTGTAGGGTTCATAGCTAAGTGTTGTTGGTCTAGAGGATAAAGGCCGTAGGGTCTTTTAACTACGTTTTATGGGCTGAGGTATGGTCTTATCATTTTGAAGTTCAGTTTGCTAGTCCAGCGATTAAAGGCGGTTAATCTCGAGGCAAGTCCTACATTTATGCTTTACTATGTCATCCTATTATAAACTAACCTAACCTAATATACTCATTCAGTTCTACCTTCTTTCATCATTCTTTATTGTAACCTAGCTGTGTTTTGCTAATGGCTTCCTTTGTTGCATCTGTTAACCTAATTGTTCTCTTTACTTAAGTTCCTCTATTCTGCCACTTTAACCTAACCTAATATATCCCTTGCTTTTACCTACTTGATCATTGTTCAACTTACTTGATTCTGCTATTAAGCTGTCATATTCTTACCTCCTTAACCTATCCTAAGCATGTTTCTTTTCTCCTCTATCTAACCCATATCTTTTAAGTTCAACTATTTTGTCTAATGCTAACTACTTGTATGTATGATGCAACTTTTTGCGGCATGACGATGTTAGAGCTATCTTTGTCACTGCAAGAGGTATATATGCTGATTACAGATCTTTATACAGTAAATTTAACCCTTTGTGTATCTGCTTCTGTTTTCCGAAAAATTGAGGTTCTTTTGTTGCTAGAGTTTCTTGTTTTTCGTACCTTCTCTATGCTTTCAGGAGCTCTGTTCCACCTTGTTATGTTTTGAGGTCTTATGCTTATACCTTAGGCTTTATGATTGTTTTTTTGATCTGAAAGGCTATATATATTGGTTATGTTTCTCATCTCTTTTGGTCACATAGTTAGGTCTTGAGGCACGATCTTAGGGTCTGGGGTTTAAAGGATGTAGGTCTCATAGCTTAAGTTTGCAGGTCTGAAGGTTAAGGGCTGTAGGGTTAGTGGTTAGGTCGTATGGATTCTAGGTTAGGTCTCTCGGTCTAGAGTTTAAGGCTGTAGGATCTGGAGGTTACGTATTGAGGTATGATTTGAGGGCTCTAGGTTAAGAGTTGTAGGCTTCATAGCTAAAGGTTGCTGGTCTGAAGGTTAAAGGCTGTAGGTTTAGTGGTTAGGTCGTATGGATTCAAGGTTAGATCTCTCGGTCTAGAGATTAAGGCTGTAGGATCTGGAGGCTACATATTGAGGTATGATCTGAGGGCTCTAGGGTTAAGAGTTATAAGCTTCGTAGCTAAAGGATGCTGGTCAGGAGGTTAAAACTGTGGGATCCGCAGGTTAGGTATTGAGGTATGATCTCGGAGCTCTAGGATTAAGAGCTCTACGTTTCATAGCTAAAGGTTTTCCAGCTAGAGATATCTTCGTTTCTCTTAGAGGTATATTTGCAATGCTCTGGGCGTAGAGTTTTCATACGTATTTCCATGCAGATTGATATCTTTATACTCTTGTGTCTTTTTTCAAGCTTTCACCCCCTCTGCATCGTCTTGTAATAAGTCGTAACGCTAAACCAAAGTTCTTATGCTATTTTCAAGCTTTTTCAGATGTTATGAGGTTTATGGGTGTTTCAAGGATTTTTCAGACCAAGTTCAGTTACTTAAATCATTTTATAACTAAGTAAAAGGTTTTTCAAGGATATTTCAGATTACGAGATAGTGTTACTTTTTCAATTTACCTATTTTAACATTAACTAAAGTGCGTTCAGTTAGCTTGTAGTTCAGTAGTAGACGCCTCTCCTCTTTCATCTGGGCTGGAGACCAGCACTAGAATTTAATCCTAGTGGCAGAGTTAACGCCTTCCTCCATTTTTGTAATTTCTTCTTTCTTCCTCAGGCGTCGTGAGAGTCGTAGGATAGATGTCACTTGTGTAAATAGTCATTCTGTAGCTTAGCTTACAGAGATAACCATTATCTTCTGATCTAAGTTGTCCCCTGTTGCACACTTTCTGCAATACTATAGTGTCCGTACGCGTATGTTGATACTCCATCCTCAGCAATCACTCTCTTGTCGTCATGAGCCGATAGGGCTATTTTATTAGCTTCAACTGTAGAAACATTATGTTTTCGGGATAGGATTAAGTTCATAGGAGTTCTTAGGATCTTTTGGGTTTTAAGACATTCCACATAGCTATCGAAGTTGATGTACTGCCTGATTGCGCTACGCTTTATGCCTTTGATCTTCTTGATGACACCTCCATCTATGTCGAGAGCACACATCTTAGGTCTGAGCCCTACAAAACGACAATTAATTTTTCCATTGGCTTCATCTTTAAATTTTCCCAAAACTTTCCTGTTTTTTGTAGAATGACATATATGGTCGACAGGATAATCAGCAGTATCCAGATGTTCAAGAAAACGTAACTTATCCTGGTATATATCTTTCGTAGTCACTCTATGGATGAAAGAGTCTGTATCCATGTACATGAGTTTTAGATTTTCAGTCCCGTAATACGGCAATAACACATCATAATGATATCGATACATCAAGGTTTTTGAGATATCCAGCACACACATCCCAATGTATATAGGTTTGTCGAACACTATCTCTCGCGAAGCCATGTGTACTGCAGCCAGATTAGGTCCATATATAGTTCGGTCAATGAACGTAGGCTTAGCAACCAGCTTTTCCAATGTCTTCCAATCGGTAACAAGTCGTATATTCATTCGGTTTCTTATATTCTCCATAGTTTTTCCGAACATGGCATTGTTAAAAAGTTTGTACAGATCCTTCTCGAAATCATTTCTAGATCCTTGTCGTAGTTCGTTATTGAATTGGACATAAGGCTTTAACCAGCACGACTGTCGAAATTGTAGTACACGATGGATTTTTATCAGTTTTATCCCATGATCAAGAGCTTGCTTCAAGGTCATGTAGTGCACCACATACTTAGTTCGTGATCCAAGGTGTGGAATTAGCTTCTTTGTAGAAGAATCCTTAGGCTTGAAGCACTCGGACAGGAATTGTAAATCATTATGCGGCTCATGAAGTTCTGTAGGATATTCAAGATCCACTTCTAAAATGTAGCCGAGTGGGTCATCTTCTCGAAGTATTTCTAGGTTAATATCTGCAGGAGAAACCCACTCAAAACCCCCATAAGGAAGGGCGTGGCACATCGCCCAGCCATATTGGTTATTTGCGTCCTCGTACGTAATATATTGAGAGGGCTTACTTGAGTCATACTCCTCCATATAGATGTTGTTCGCCTTCGCGTATCGATGAGACACTTGGCATAATCCTCCTCTTATACCTGATTCAACCATGAGTAGCTGATCGTAATCCTGTAGCAATTCTAGTTCAATTCCTGTATACAGCAGCATTGCATCCCACGTAAGTCCAGGAGATGTAAAATAATGTGCAGGATCAACTTTATGCGTTTTCAGGGTCTGGTCTCTGAATGTCTCAAACACATCAGCTAGTAGAAGAACATCTGAAGTTAGATAGAGATCGCTATACTCTCCTAATGTTTTAATGTTGAACTGTCTCCATATACTTTTTGCATGTTCATACTCTCCATCACTAACTTCTTCTTTGTTCAGCTTGTTGTAGAATGCCTCCCTCGGAGGAAGTTCTGTGTCATTCAAAACATCCCACGATGTAACGTAATCGTAGGGGAAAACACCCTTACGTGTCATCGATTTGAATTGCTCTGCTCCAAAGTACTTTATGGTTTCAGGATATGATGTTAGATTTTTTGCTAGTTTATCCAAGCTGGTACTAAGGAAGCGATAGGTATCCACAAAACGAAGTTTAATACTTCCAACATACTTGGAAAATGATATATAACTTTCCTCAGAGCTAGGAATAACTTCTACTCTATCGCTATTACAGCCTAACTCCTTAACAATGAAATGGGAGTCATATCCACTCAGGTTATGTATGAAGACAGGAATATAATTAGGCGTTTTACACGCTAGATTACACTGATTATGTAGACTTCCTCGATATTCACCACTTATATGATCATGATCTCGTACTTTCCAGTTATCGTCGGTAAATTCTTTACCACATAAGTAGCATTCTGTAGAATATTCGAATGATTTTTGTTGCTTATCTGTCAGAGTTAATGGAGCACCAGTTTTGTATACAGCATTAATTTTCTTTGCGAGAGAACTTACATACTCCATAAACTTCGGTGCAGCATCATAACCACGATATACATAGGGTTCAGTAGGAAGATCAGTCTGTAAACCTTCAATTGTAGCTGAGGATTTGACATAAACACAGAAACTCATAGGAATATGCTTCTGATATGGAACTGTATAAGACGTTTCGGGATTAGAAGAACACCCGTGGTAAGGGGTAAGAATGCTTTCAAAGTCAGCGTATATGACATCAGGTAATTTCAACATCCTTTCATGATTCTTGAATCTAACAATAGATTTCTCCTTAGTTGGCATAACAATCTTAGCAACTCCGTGTTGGCTACATAATTTTCTATGTTCATTTAACCTCTCAACTCCTCCATTTCGATAATCAAAGTGCGTAAAACAGCGCTTGCAGATGTAGAGTTTTCCCTCACATTTGGTTTTTTGTTGATGAATAAGTCTCTCGAAATTCTTTATATAAACGTAATGATGACGTCCAGCTGCATCGCTTAATAGAAGCAGGTCGCGATGCTCAGTCAGTTCTTCGTTGACAACTTTCATAGGAAACACTTGCTTCTTTTCATCCAAACCGAAAACATTTATAGAGATGTTTTTTTTCGTTCAAATTTGGGGATGTTACTCAAACTCATAGGAAATGAGACGCAGCTAAAGTCATATCTTTCATGAAGATCCTTATACTTGCTGACACGTTGAGGATCCTTGTGAATGAACTTGGCAAGTACGGCGTACATAAAACATTTCTCATCTTCATAATTCTGGGGATTTATGCAGGCTCCTTTAGCTCCAACAATAGCCGGTAGGGGGATGTAACTGCTCCCTTTTAGCCCATTATTCTTGTTGATCCTAACACGCACACCATCAACAGCTAATAAAGCCCAGTTGCTTCCTTTAAGTTGACTTTCCTCCATTTCAGTACAAAGTTTCTTGAATTTACTATCCAAGATGGCGTCCAAGTCACTTTCTAAAAATATTGCTTGATTTGGTGTTTTAAAGGCTTTATCTGTAGTATCACCAACGGCATTCACAAATTTACATTCAGCCATGAGGTTAATTTTCACACTTTTATGCATCCTCAGTTGCTTCTGAACGGCTTTAATTATCCGCTGTTTTGATTCCTGGAGATATATATTCAGGTCTTGGCATGTAGAGCACTGGATGAAATATGATTTCAGTCGATCCTGGAAAGCTGTTTCATATTCTACGACATCGTCTTCATCAGGAACCATTAACAGCAATTTATGTTTGGTAGGTTCGATCTTGAGTTTCTTAGCAGCAATTATTCTCTCGCATCGTTCTTGATGCACATCTCTGCGATGTTCAGCACCATAAACGTCAGCACAATGTTTACATTCGTAAAACTGGCCACATAGCAGCTCATGTCTCTTTTTATTGTAGTTTTTCAGGAAACTCTTATCACATTTACCACACTTAAATTCTGGAATAGCAGTGTCTAATAGAGCTTCCATTGCTATAGTTTTTTGTTGTGTGCAGGCTAATTCTCGGGGAATATGTTGTTAAGTAAGTGTCTGATATACCTTTTCACTTCTCTTCTTCACCTTGATAAGTTATCAGCGCTACTGATGATGAATTTCATTGTAGAAGCTGATCCGCTATGCTATAAACACACTAGCGTAATTACAATCTAAGATCGATCAAGCTCTCTTTATACACTTAACGCAGACCTAATAGAAAACTTCATCATCCCCTCCACCAACGGGATTCGAAGGTGGCGCTACTATCGGAGAAAGCCTAAAAAAAACTTCATCATTCCTACCACTACCGGGGGTTTGAAGGTGGCGCTCCTATCGGAGAAAACCTAAAGGAAAACTTCATCACACCACCACCTTTGTAGCTCGAAGGTGGAGCTACTATCGGGGAAAACCTAAAAGAAAACATCATTCCCACCAATACACACACAGCATAGAGGTCGTTAAAGGGATTCCTCCTCCGCGAAGGAGGATCCTTCGACTGTTGCCATTCCGGGATTGGATGCCTTACTGGCATAGGGATGGGGATTTAGTTAATGGATGGTGGTCAGGTGGTGGTGTAGTTGTTGGAGATTGTTTGTGTAGTTCAGTGAACGTGTTTTTCTTTGTCTTTTTGTATTGTTATTTCTTGTTTATGGTGGTCCTAGCGCAAGTCTGGGTCTTTTAAACGTTTCTGCGGGGTCGAGGTCGTATTCCCCGAGGCCGCGGATTAGATGGTTGAAGCTGTCAGGAAGCTTAGCGTAAAAGCTGTGGGAGAGTTGCAGGATATGGTCTGTCAATTTAGGAAATTTAAGATCGGAATGGATGTTATCGTTGGGAATGTACCAGTGGGCATGGGTTGAGGTACGGAGATAACGGTTTTGTAACACTTGCAATTTGTACAAGTGTGATTTGGCGGCAATACCCCAGACTTGGCAGGCATATGTGAGCGCAGGTCTCAGAACCTGCTTGTATAGGAGGATCTTGTTCCTCAGCGCCATTGTTGATTTTTTATTGTACAGTGCGTACATCATTGCCATCCTTCTGCTGACTTTGTTTACCAGTGTTGTGATGTGGGGCTTCCATGTTAACTTCATATCTAAGGTGACCCCTAGATATGTCGCTGAGTTGGACCATGGCACTTGTTCTCCTGCTAGCCGGAGATTAGGCACATCTTGTAGATTCCTTCTGGTAAATGTTACAGCCTCCGACTTGGTGGCGTTAACCTTTAGGCGCCAGGTAGCGAACCAGGCGGACAGCATATCAGCGTATGTCTGTGCTCGCTTCACCGCATAGATGTGATGTTTGGAAGTGGCCGTCAGAGCTGTATCGTCTGCAAACAAATATAAGTTGCAGCCTCTATAGGTCGGAAGTGTATTAATGAAGGCAAGGAATAACAGGGGCCCCAGAACACTGCCTTGCGGTACCCCTGCATTGATGGCGTAAGGTTGAGAGATGATGTCGTCCCTGGCAACGACAAAAGATCGGTTCTTTAGATAACTATGGGTAAGATGGATTAGATATGAAGGGAGGTCGTAGTGTATGAGACGGTGGAGGAGGCCTTCGTGCCACACTGAGTCGAAGGCTTTGGAAATGTCCAGAAATAGGGCTGCAACGTAGTGACGGTTGTTAAAAGCTCTGACCACTTCGTCAACTATGCGGAGGAGCTGGTGGGTTGTTGAGTGCTGACGCCGGAAACCAAATTGTTCTGGTCGCAGGACCTGGTGACGGTCTAGTAAGGCCTGTAGACGCTGCTGGAGGACTTTCTCAAATAGCTTGCTGATAGCTGGTAGAAGACTGATTGGCCTATGATTATTTAGCTCTTTTAAGTCCTTTCCAGGCTTAGGCAGTGTAATGATTCTAGCATGTTTCCATGCTCCTGGAAAGTGGGCTAGTTTGAGCAAGCTATCAAACATATGAACTAATAACAAAATCCATGTTGCAGGTAGGGCTTTGAACGCTGCATATGGAAGATTGTCCGCACCTGCAGCTTTGTATGGCCGGACGGATTGGATGATGCTCCTGACTTCCATGACGGAGGTTAAACTGACTTCTTGGGCAGCTGGTGGAATGCTGCTGAGATAATTTGCTACCGCAGCTTCGATTTCGTCTGATAGCTCATCATCTTGCGATGCTGCTGGATGGAACGTGGAGGCTAGGTGTTCAGCCATCAACTGGACTTTTTCTCTCGCCGGCGTGGCTACTCTCGCTCCATCGATTAGCGGAGAATCAGATGTTGGTATTTTAAGCAGTGCTTTAGACATCCGCCATAGAGATGTGTCTTCAGGATTGAGAGAGCTGAGTCTCCGTTCCCACTCCTCGTTGCTGTATTCAGCAAGTTCTAGCTTGAGGAGGTGCTGTAGTCTGTTCCACTCTCTTTTATCCAGCGGACTACGGGAGTTCTGGTAACGTCTCCTTGCTTTATTTTTGTCTGCAATGAGAAGTCTTAACTGGTAAGGTAAGGGCTTCTGGGTGCTGCTTGCAGTGCGGCGAGGTGGGGTAGCTTGTAGCATAACTGAAGCCATAGTGGATGTTATGTCTTCCGCTAGGTTATCTGCTTCCCTTGTGGTGTTGCAAGGCCGAAGTTCTGCTGGTAGCTGTTGCATTAGCTCTGTGAATTTGTTCCAGTTCGTGAGACGAGGGTTGGAAGTTTTCGGTGGAGTTTTTGCAGTTGCCCTGGCTTCATAGAGGAAAAGCAAGGGATAGTGGTCAGAAGATAATTCAGGTATTGACATCACCTTTGAATGACCTCTGATGTTTTGTAATATGGCTATATCTAGCCAGTCAGGTGGGCGGCGATCTCCGTAGGTTATGGTAAGTTACTGTGGGGCGAGCGCCGCTAGGTTATTATCTTGCTACCACAGGGGCTCGAAGATGGTTCTACTATCGGAGAAAACCTTAAAGAAAACTCTATTCATTTTTGCAGTTTACGATTATTCTTTATCTAGTATACAAATCAACGAGAGAAAAAATTAGACAAATCACGCCTGCATGTGATAAATAAAGAGGGTGCGTAAACAATGGGATGCCGGCTAGGGGAGAAAGACGATGTATGGTACCTTTTTTACCGCCTGGTAAGGGGTGTCCATGCCCTTACTGACTGTCTGTGACTTGTAGTTTTATCAACGGTCCATAATCGAATCTCGTTCAGAAGAGTACTGGTTATATTGGAATGACTCCGAAACTAATTATGATAGAGAGTTCGGATAAACTTTATTACTTACATATGGTTAGCGGGGTCCGCAGGAATTATACTTCATACCTGTAGTCCTTAGTTCGAGTCCTGAATTGTTTAATTTAAATATCTCTGTAACCAGTGGGTCTAGAGAATTAAAATAACCTTTATATGATTATGCTTCTCATTGTTAATCATTTGCTGACAATGTGTAGCTCAAGGGTCCGTGGTTCGAGTCCTGTATCAGTTAATCTGAATATCTCTGTAACCAATGGCTTAGAGCGGCAAAATCAGATTTTTATGGTGGTACCTAGCGTAGTTAATCATATCCTATCACTGTTTAGCTGAGAAGGTCCCTGGTTCAGTTCCCATCATCCATTGAATTATGTAATTGTGTTCTAGTTCTTATCTATTGCACCTAGAACAGCGGAGGAAAGCGCAGGTTTTTTTTTCATTTAACATATGCTGTGAATGATTTATGATTCCGTATCCTGGAGACCCGTGGTTCGATTACTGCTTCGGTCGCAATAACTTGAATCTTAAATAACTCTTGAACTAATAACGTTAGCGCAATGAAATAGCGTATACATATATACTTTAGGTCTGAATTGTTGTTGAAATGGCAATTTACGCCTTAGGATCAGGGTTGAAATCTCGGTGGGATAATTTAAATACCTTTGAATATAAATGCTTTTAGGCGTGTTGACAAGCTCACCCCATAAGATCATACATCATGACTTGTCTCATGTTGAGAAGAGATGTTTACCTTAACCGATTTACATAGACTTTCAAATCAAAATACTTAATCACAAAGTTTAATATATAAGCATGAGACACAGACATAACAAGATGGCCGTAATAATTTAACTTAAGAAAAGAGAACGGATGCCCGTAGCAACAAACATAAATAGGTTAAAATATATCAAAAGGGTTCAAGAAGGCGTGTTTGAGGATGAAGTGAAGGATTCTAAGGGTGCCCCATGGATCAGTTAAACGGTGTAATAGAAGAACTTGAGAAAAATCGAACTGTTATGTTAAGAGATGTCTCAAAAGGTTCCAAGAAGGTATGATTGAAGATGAAGAGATGCCTAAGAGTGGCGATGGGAGCTCCTAATGTAACTTTAAAATTAAAGCGCGTAGCTTAGTCATGTTTATACTCGTTTGAATTGCCTAAATTTTATCTTCAAATCTAGTTATTTATTGCCTTTTTTAATTTTAATTTGTCTAATTTTTTCTCTCGTGTAATTTGTATACTAGATAAAGAATAATCGTAAACTGCAAAAATGAATAGAGTTTTCTTTAAGGTTTTCTCCGATAGAAGAACCATCTTCGAGCCCCTGTGGTAGCAAGATAATAGTTTTCTTTTAGGTTTTCTCCGATAGGAGTGCCACCTTCGAACCCTGGTATTGGTGGGAATGATGTTTTCTTTTAGGTTTTCCCCGATAGTAGCTCCACCTTCGAGCTACAAAGGTGGTGGTGTGATGAAGTTTTCCTTTAGGTTTTCTCCGATAGGAACGTTACCTTCAAACGCCCGGTAGTGGTAGGAATGATGAAGTTTTTTTAGGCTTTCTCCGATAGTAGCGCCACCTTCGAATCCCGTTGGTGGAGGGGATGATGAAGTTTTCTATTAGGTCTGCGTTAAGTGTATAAAGAGAGCTTGATCGATCTTAGATTGTAATTACGCTAGTGTGTTTATAGCAAAGCGGATCAGCTTCTACAGTGAAATTCATCATCAGTAGCGCTGATAACTTATCAAGGTGAAGAAGAGAAGTGAAAAGGTGTATCAGACATTTACTTAACAACATATTCCCCGAGAATTAGCCTGTACACAACAAAAAACTATAGCAATGGAAGCTCTATTAGACACTGCTATTCCAGAATTTAAGTGTGGTAAATGTGATAAGAGTTTTCTGAAAAACTACAATAAAAAGAGTCATGAGCTGCTATGTGGCCAGTTTTACGAATGTAAACATTGTGCTGACGTTTATGGTACTGAACATCGCAGAGATGTGCATCAAGAACGATGCGAGAGAATAATTGCTGCTAAGAAACTCAAGATCGAACCTACCAAACATAAATTGCTGTTAATGGTTCCTGATGAAGACGATGTCGTAGAATATGAAACAGCTTTCCAGGATCGACTGAAATCATATTTCATCCAGTGCTCTACATGCCAAGACCTGAATATATATCTCCAGGAATCAAAACAGCGGATAATTAAAGCCGTTCAGAAGCAACTGAGGATGCATAAAAGTGTGAAAATTAACCTCATGGCTGAATGTAAATTTGTGAATGCCGTTGGTGATACTACAGATAAAGCCTTTAAAACACCAAATCAAGCAATATTTTTAGAAAGTGACTTGGACGCCATCTTGGATAGTAAATTCAAGAAACTTTGTACTGAAATGGAGGAAAGTCAACTTAAAGGAAGCAACTGGGCTTTATTAGCTGTTGATGGTGTGCGTGTTAGGATCAACAAGAATAATGGGCTAAAAGGGAGCAGTTACATCCCCCTACCGGCTATTGTTGGAGCTAAAGGAGCCTGCATAAATCCCCAGAATTATGAAGATGAGAAATGTTTTATGTACGCCGTACTTGCCAAGTTCATTCACAAGGATCCTCAACGTGTCAGCAAGTATAAGGATCTTCATGAAAGATATGACTTTAGCTGCGTCTCATTTCCTATGAGTTTGAGTAACATCCCCAAATTTGAACGAAAAAAAAACATCTCTATAAATGTTTTCGGTTTGGATGAAAAGAATCAAGTGTTTCCTATGAAAGTTGTCAACGAAGAACTGACTGAGCATCGCGACCTGCTTCTATTAAGCGATGCAGCTGGACGTCATCATTACGTTTATATAAAGAATTTCGAGAGACTTATTCATCAACAAAAAACCAAATGTGAGGGAAAACTCTACATCTGCAAGCGCTGTTTTACGCACTTTGATTATCGAAATGGAGGAGTTGAGAGGTTAAATGAACATAGAAAATTATGTAGCCAACACGGAGTTGCTAAGATTGTTATGCCAACTAAGGAGAAATCTATTGTTAGATTCAAGAATCATGAAAGGATGTTGAAATTACCTGATGTCATATACGCTGACTTTGAAAGCATTCTTACCCCTTACCACGGGTGTTCTTCTAATCCCGAAACGTCTTATACAGTTCCATATCAGAAGCATATTCCTATGAGTTTCTGTGTTTATGTCAAATCCTCAGCTACAATTGAAGGTTTACAGACTGATCTTCCTACTGAACCCTATGTATATCGTGGTTATGATGCTGCACCGAAGTTTATGGAGTATGTAAGTTCTCTCGCAAAGAAAATTAATGCTGTATACAAAACTGGTGCTCCATTAACTCTGACAGATAAGCAACAAAAATCATTCGAATATTCTACAGAATGCTACTTATGTGGTAAAGAATTTACCGACGATAACTGGAAAGTACGAGATCATGATCATATAAGTGGTGAATATCGAGGAAGTCTACATAATCAGTGTAATCTAGCGTGTAAAACGCCTAATTATATTCCTGTCTTCATACATAACCTGAGTGGATATGACTCCCATTTCATTGTTAAGGAGTTAGGCTGTAATAGCGATAGAGTAGAAGTTATTCCTAGCTCTGAGGAAAGTTATATATCATTTTCCAAGTATGTTGGAAGTATTAAACTTCGTTTTGTGGATACCTATCGCTTCCTTAGTACCAGCTTGGATAAACTAGCAAAAAATCTAACATCATATCCTGAAACCATAAAGTACTTTGGAGCAGAGCAATTCAAATCGATGACACGTAAGGGTGTTTTCCCCTACGATTACGTTACATCGTGGGATGTTTTGAATGACACAGAACTTCCTCCGAGGGAGGCATTCTACAACAAGCTGAACAAAGAAGAAGTTAGTGATGGAGAGTATGAACATGCAAAAAGTATATGGAGACAGTTCAACATTAAAACATTAGGAGAGTATAGCGATCTCTATCTAACTTCAGATGTTCTTCTACTAGCTGATGTGTTTGAGACATTCAGAGACCAGACCCTGAAAACGCATAAAGTTGATCCTGCACATTATTTTACATCTCCTGGACTTACGTGGGATGCAATGCTGCTGTATACAGGAATTGAACTAGAATTGCTACAGGATTACGATCAGCTACTCATGGTTGAATCAGGTATAAGAGGAGGATTATGCCAAGTGTCTCATCGATACGCGAAGGCGAACAACATCTATATGGAGGAGTATGACTCAAGTAAGCCCTCTCAATATATTACGTACGAGGACGCAAATAACCAATATGGCTGGGCGATGTGCCACGCCCTTCCTTATGGGGGTTTTGAGTGGGTTTCTCCTGCAGATATTAACCTAGAAATACTTCGAGAAGATGACCCACTCGGCTACATTTTAGAAGTGGATCTTGAATATCCTACAGAACTTCATGAGCTGCATAATGATTTACCATTCCTGCCCGAGTGCTTCAAGCCTAAGGATTCTTCTACAAAGAAGCTAATTCCACACCTTGGATCACGAACTAAGTATGTGGTGCACTACATGACCTTGAAGCAAGCTCTTGATCATGGGATAAAACTGATAAAAATCCATCGTGTACTACAATTTCGACAGTCGTGCTGGTTAAAGCCTTATGTCCAATTCAATAACGAACTACGACAAGGATCTAGAAATGATTTCGAGAAGGATCTGTACAAACTTTTTAACAATGCCATGTTCGGAAAAACTATGGAGAATATAAGAAACCGAATGAATATACGACTTGTTACCGATTGGAAGACATTGGAAAAGCTGGTTGCTAAGCCTACGTTCATTGACCGAACTATATATGGACCTAATCTGGCTGCAGTACACATGGCTTCGCGAGAGATAGTGTTCGACAAACCTATATACATTGGGATGTGTGTGCTGGATATCTCAAAAACCTTGATGTATCGATATCATTATGATGTGTTATTGCCGTATTACGGGACTGAAAATCTAAAACTCATGTACATGGATACAGACTCTTTCATCCATAGAGTGACTACGAAAGATATATACCAGGATAAGTTACGTTTTCTTGAACATCTGGATACTGCTGATTATCCTGTCGACCATATATGTCATTCTACAAAAAACAGGAAAGTTTTGGGAAAATTTAAAGATGAAGCCAATGGAAAAATTATTTGTCGTTTTGTAGGGCTCAGACCTAAGATGTATGCTCTCGACATAGATGGAGGTGTCATCAAGAAGATCAAAGGCATAAAGCGTAGCGCAATCAGGCAGTACATCAACTTCGATAGCTATGTGGAATGTCTTAAAACCCAAAAGATCCTAAGAACTCCTATGAACTTAATCCTATCCCGAAAACATAATGTTTCTACAGTTGAAGCTAATAAAATAGCCCTATCGGCTCATGACGACAAGAGAGTGATTGCTGAGGATGGAGTATCAACATACGCGTACGGACACTATAGTATTGCAGAAAGTGTGCAACAGGGGACAACTTAGATCAGAAGATAATGGTTATCTCTGTAAGCTAAGCTACAGAATGACTATTTACACAAGTGACATCTATCCTATGACTCTCACGACGCCTGAGGAAGAAAGATGAAATAACAAAAATGGAGGAAGGCGTTAACTCTGCCACTAGGATTAAATTCTAGTGCTGGTCTCCAGCCCAGATAAAAGAGGAGAGGCGTCTACTACTGAACTACAAGCTAACTGAACGCACTTTAGTTAATGTTAAAATAGGTAAATTGAAAAAGTAACTACTATCTCGTAATCTGAAATATCCTTGAAAAACCTTTTACTTAGTTATAAAATGATTTAAGTAACTGAACTTGGTCTGAAAAATCCTTGAAACACCCATAAACCTCATAACATCTGAAAAAGCTTGAAAATAGCAAAAGAACTTTGGTTTAGCGTTACGACTTATTACAAGACGATGCAGAGGGGGTGAAAGCTTGAAAAAAGACACAAGAGTATAAAGATATCAATCTGCATGGAAATACGTATGAAAACTCTACGCCCAGAGCATTGCAAATATACCTCTAAGAGAAACGAAGATATCTCTAGCTGGAAAACCTTTAGCTATGAAACCTATAGCTCTTAATCCTAGAGCTCCGAGATCATACCTCAATACCTAACCTCCGGATCCTACAGTTTTAACCTCCTGACCAGCATCCTGTAGCTACGAAGCTTATAACTCTTAACCCTAGAGCCCTCAGATCATACCTCAATACGTAGGCTCCAGATCCTACAGCCTTAATCTCTAGACCGAGAGATCTAACCTTGAATCCATACGACCTAACCCCTAAACCTACAGCCTTTAACCTTCAGACCAGCAACCTTTAGCTATGAAGCCTACAACTCTTAACTTAGAGCCCTCAGATCATACCTCAATACGTAACCTCCAGATCCTACAGCCTTAAACTCTAGACCGAGAGATCTAACCTTGAATCCATACGACCTAACCACTAAACCTACAGCCTTTAACCTTCAGACCAGCAACCTTTAGCTATGAAGCCTACAACTCTTAACCTAGAGCCCTCAGATCATACCTCAATACGTAACCTCCAGATCCTACAGCCTTAAACTCTAGACCGAGAGATCTAACCTAGAATCCATACGACCTAACCACTAACCCTACAGCCCTTAACCTTCAGACCTGCAAACTTAAGCTATGAGACCTACATCCTTTAAACCCCAGACCCTAAGATCGTGCCTCAAGACCTAACTATGTGACCAAAAGGGATGAGAAACATAACCAATATACATAGCCTTTCAGATCAAAAAAACAATCAAAAAGCCTAAGGTTAAGCATAAGACCTCAAAACATAACAAGGTGGAACAGAGCTCCTGAAAGCATAGAGAAGGTACGAAAAACAAGAAACTCTAGCAACAAAAGAACCTCAATTTTTCGGAAAACAGAAGCAGATACACAAAGGGTTAAATTTACTGTATAAAGATCTGTAATCAGCATATATACCTCTTGCAGTGACAAAGATAGCTCTAACATCGACATGCCTCAAAAATTTGCATCATACATACAAGTAGTTAGCATTAGACAAAATAGTTGAGCTTAAAAGATATGGGTTAGATAGAGGAGAAAAGAAACATGCTTAGGATAGGTTAAGGAGGTAAGAATATGACAGCTTAATAGCAGAATCAAGTAAGTTGAACAATGATCAAGTAGGTAAAAGCAAGGGATATATTAGGTTAGGTTAAAGTGGCAGAATAGAGGAACTTAAGTAAAGAGAACAATTAGGTTAACAGATGCAACAAAGCAAGCCATTAGCAAAACACAGCTAGGTTACAATAAAGAATGATGAAAGAAGGTAGAACTGAATGAGTATATTAGGTTAGGTTAGTTTATAATAGGATGACATAGTAAAGCATAAATGTAGGACTTGCCTCGAGATTAACCGCCTTTAATCGCTGGACTAGCAAACTGAACTTCAAAATGATAAGACCATACCTCAGCCCATAAAACGTAGTTAAAAGACCCTACGGCCTTTATCCTCTAGACCAACAACACTTAGCTATGAACCCTACAACTCTTAACCCTAGAGCTCCAGATCATACCTCAGGATCTACCCTCCAAATCCTACAGCTATTAACCTCCCAGACCAGCAACCTTTACCTGTGAAAACCTGCAGCCCTTAACACTAGAGCCTCCAGATCATACATAGGAACCTAGCCTCTAAATCCTACAGCTCTCAACCATCCTGACCAACAGACTTCGCCTGTGAAAACTCTTAACCCTAGAGCCCCCAGATCATACCTCAGGACCTACCCTCTAAATGCTATAGTTATTAACCTCCCAGACCAGCAACCCTTACCTGTGAAAAACCTGCAGCTCTTAGCACTAGACCCCCCCCCCTCCCAGATCATACATAGAGACCTAGCCCCTAAATCCTACAGCTCTCAACCATCCAGACCAACAGACTTCACCTGTGAAACTATTAACCCTAGAGCCTTAGATCATACCTCAAGAGCTTACCATTAAATCCTGCAGCCCTACCTGTTGAAACCTGCAACCCTTAACCCTAGAGCCCCAGATCATACCTCAAGACCTAACCTCTAATTCCTATAGCTATTAACCTCCCAGACCAACAGTCTTTACCTAAGAAACCCTGCAACTCTTAACCATAGAGTCCCAGATCATACCTCAGGACCTAACCATTAAATCCTTCAGATATTAACATCCCATACCAACAGACTTTACCTAAGAAACCCTGCAGCCCTTAACCCTAGAGCCTCAGATCATAGCTCAAGACAAGCTCTGATCATACCTCAGGACACAGCATTATAAGGTACAGCAAATTAAGAGGATTGACTGCCTACCTAAACACTGTCTAAATCCACTTAACATACCGATTGCGCATGGCCGCCATCTTGCTCATTTGGGTCTGCGCTGGAACCTATCATTTATATCTACTTTGATTCATCTCTATGTAATGCCTTAAGTAATTTCTGCTATAGCCTTTTTGAACCATTGCGACTTCAAAGTAACAAAATATTATTTTTAATTAAAATAAATTTGTTTTTAATTTGACAAATGCTTGAAGTTTGATAATGCAACTTTAAACAATAATCCTGGGGAAAAGAATCATTTTTAACAATGCAGTAAACGAATTTGTGCATTATAGAGTTAAACGTAAGGCAGACACGCTACCACCTATACTACGGAAGCGGGCTTTTATTTATATAGATACCGTATTACAGTAATGTGGGTAGTTTTCTAATCAATTACGCGCGAATTAGTTTCGGAGTGAAAAGTGTGCAAATATTTCGATTCTATCTCCATACTTGATCTTTATTCGACACGAGTCATGCATATAGTACATGCTCCGTTCTCATGAATTTTGAATGGAATACTTACAACAGAATTATATCTTAAGTATATACCTACTATAAAATCTGATGTATTGCACTGACATTGCCCAAATTTTTTTCCTAAAAGTAACCGAATTTTCAAGCGATTCTGCACGTAAATGGTAGCCTGGAGAGTATTTTCCTTAACATTTTCATGTCTCGTCGTTGGAAGATACTGAACTTAACTGTCAAGTTAGGTATTTAAGAGACTTTTCGGTTTTCGGTTAGGCTATTCACAGAAACATGCACCTGTATCTTTTCTAATAATGCTATTTCTGGATTCAGGTGGCCTCAAAATATGTATTTATACGAAAATCTCGATATCAAATTTTTGGTTAGAATGCAATACTTTACCAATTTATTGTAAGTAGGCAGTATAAAAAGTAAAAATAGATATAGATCACATTGAAGATAGGCGACATTATATACTGGCACTATTAACACATTACTGTTTAGTAAACTGCAGCGTTGACGTATGTTTCTAAAGGTAACTAGCAAACTTAGGTACAACAGACATCTCTTTCAGAACAACCGGCAGGTCTTGAGGTAAAGTTGATTAAGATGTTACTATTTGGTTTCTGATAATCGTATTTACGACTGCACTTCCTGTACATCTCGCATACGAAGTTCAGAGTACTATAAACAATTTAAATGCAGTAAACAGTAAGCTTCTCAAAATGAAACAGACCGGTGCTTCAGCCGTAATAAAACACTGCAAAGGCAAACCTTTAAACAGTGGTCAGAGGCCATTTGTTGCCATTAAGCTAGCGCTGCTATAGAGTTGGAAAATTTATGTGCGTACATGCAGCGTCTAACGCGTGGCGAGCAGAGTCCGCTCCGCCTTGTTCACAACAGGATTCCAGAAGGCTGAGAAAGATTACATTAAGTTTCTCAAATGGAAAGAGATCTGGTCCGTAGCGAATGAGATGTGTTTGCGTGCTCGGAGTATCCACCTCCCTACTTCCATTTTTCCCTTATTTCCCTCTCCCTCTACACAAACACAAACACACACACACAAACACACACACACACACACACACACACACTATCCCAGTGTTACACGTAAGGGGAGTCCAAATAAGAAATAAGAAAAATTGGAAACAAGAAAAGGGTGGGTATTGTGTGGTGCCAACTCAGAGCATGCCAATATATCTCATTTATTGCAGAGCAGAACTGTTCCCATTTGAAAGCCATACTAAATAGCGATTTGCGCGCAACTCCACCTGCGACCCAATGACCTGCGTTTCTCTCAGTTCATCCCTTCCTACTGGTGGTGCTAGCCACAATAGATCTATGTTCTGTATGAAGGTTGCTGTGCGTAAGGTGTCTCGCTCTGTACGCTACCGCTTATCCCATTTGATAGATAGATTCTCTTCATCGTTTGGCAATATATGCACTTTTCAACTTCATGAAAGTTAAACATCTTGTTTCTAAACCTAATAGGGAAAAGCTTCATTCGAAACTGAAGATGTTAAACATATTTTTAAAGGTAGTATCAATGCACAGGTTTAAATAATGTGGTAAATGGGAGGTATTAAGTGAGTAAAAGTCAAAGTAAATTTTAGTCGTTTCGAAAACTTCATTATGCATGTTAAAATTTTATTGACATAAAATAAGATCTACCATGACTTTCAAATGGGACGAATTTTGTCCTTGAATAGCGTTCAATAGCATAGTAGCGCCAACAACCAGTCGGAGTTCTGCAGTGTTGTCATACTGCATTCCGCTAAAGTGGATCATGACGAGCGCCAAGTGTAAACTTCTCTTATAAATACTGTTTCTTTTAAGAAAACAAGATCAAATTTTGCAAAGAATGATCTACAAGGAAGGTAGGGAGTAGGTATTTTTCTAACCCAAAGGAAAGAAACCCATACTTTTAGCTCAAAGAGTTCTCATAATACAAATAAATATAATATCAATATATTATGACTAGAGCTGGGGTTTCTATGTAAATACATATTTTACTCATTTTTTAAGTAATTACGTATTCTTGTGATATTACATGAAATTACACATTGCTATATTGTGACTTTGTGGGTTCGTAGAATTAAAAGTCCATTTTGCAGAAATTATATATGTTCTTTATTTCCGTAGAAATACACTGATCAATTCTCACGTAACAACATTACGTTACATACACACGACAATCTACCACACCAAGGTCGATGACAATAACAAACAGCTTACTCAACTTCCACTGTTACAACACTCATGTCTTTACAACTGTTTACTACTCACGACTGACTTACAACTCCGCTGGCGTGTCACATTCTCTTATATATCTCATTGATAAGCTCGAGATATTTCCGGAATAAACAAGAATTCGAATGTTCTATACAACAATCAAGATACCACTAGAATGTTCCAATTACCACATTTATCTGTGTCGGTAAGTCTTGTCTCGGTGTTACACAATCCGACTGTTATCTTTATCTGCAGGCGCGGTTTGTGTACACAAAACACGATTATCTCTCGGCACCGAAACTTCCGTGCTTTGCCGCGACAATATATATTGTATTCACGTGTGTAAATTTCTGTATAAAATGAAAACTGGAGCTATGTGGATATTTCCCCTTGCCACAATAGGTAGATCAAGATGACGGACAGGTACTGAAGCAAGAGGAATAACCATTGTCACGTTATTAACAAATTCGTAACTACGTAACTAGCCTCTTAAAACACTTATATGCATACATCTATAGACCACAAAACTTTTGGAGTCGACTATTGGGCCGGCTGGCCCTGGTCGCGCGCTTTTCACCTTACACTGTTTGAACTGCTATAAATTGAAGCGGAGACCCAAGTCTGACAGCGCACGGACCGAGAGGACCGACATGTCATCCGGCTCGCGGCAGACCGGATATCATAAACATAATGATCACCAAAAGCATCCCATTATATCTGGACCTCTCGGTAGTCATTGAAATAACTCCGACCATGACCCTGTCATAGTCGACACCGACATCAATGCACCAGCACTGATATAATCAGATTGCGAATTTGAGGTCGCCTGGGAAGCTGCCATCCAAACCCTTAACCAAACTTTTGACCCACGTCCACCCATCAATGACATTGAGGCGCTGGAGGTGGCGGCGACACGTTTCTCCCAACAAATCCTTCAGATCGTAAGAGTACACAATTACCGTATCCCAAGCAACAAACCTAATCCTAGAATCATCACAACCGAGATTTGGCAGCCTTTAAAAGCCAGAGCTTGGCAACGTTTCCGGCATCCCAGGATAGGCGCAGTCTACCAGCGGTTAAAGTCCGTGGCAAGAAGACTGCTCCGAACTCACGGAGGTGCTACCTGGGAAAATACGAGGGCTATCCAGAAAGTAGATTACGTTTTCGTCTGTTTCCGCTAGGGGCGGGGCTAGCGCGGCCATCTTGGGGTCAGAGCGTTGCGCAGCTCAGTCGGCATCTAGCCGTGCTAGTGAGAGGTTCGTGCTGTGCTCCGTTCAGATACTGTGACGGTTTGAAATGTCTGCGTTAATTGAAAATCCCGCGAGCTGCGAGGCGCGTGCAGTAATAAGGTTTCTGACTGCAAAAAAACTGTAAACCGATAGAAATCTATCGGCAGCTTTGTGAAGTGTATGGGGACAACATTATCACTGAAGGTGGAGTGCGTCAGTGGGTCATCAGATTTAAAAATGGCCGACGAAGATCGAAGTGGGAGACCCAGCATAGTGACTGCCGAACTTGTCGAAAAAGTCGATGCTAAAGTCCGTGAAAATCGAAGGTTCACAATAACGGAACTTTCTTTGAGCTTTCCACAAATTTCGCGAAGTTTGTTGCACGAAATCATCAGCGAAAAGCTTGGTTACCACAAGTTTTGTGCAAGATGGATTCCAAAAATCTTGACAGAGGACCACAAAAATCAGCGAATGGCTGCAGCGTTGAACTTTTTGGACGTTTACCATAAGGATGGTGACTCTTTACTCGATCGCATCGTTACTGGTGACGAAACATGGGTGAAACACTTGAACTGTGAAACGAAATTGCAATCAATGCAGTGGGGGCACACAAGTTCTCCCAAAAAACCCAAGAAATGCATGCAAACAATGTCGGCAAGGAAGATGATGGCGACTGTTTTTTGGGACAGAAAAGGTGTGATTTTGGTGGACATCCTGGAAAGAGGCACTACAATAAACTCTCAAAGGTATTGCCAAACTCTCCAAAAACTCATAAGAGCCATTCAAAACAAGCGCAGAGGAATGTTGAGCTCTAAGATCTTGTTGATTCACGACAACGCCCGCCCCACACGGCAAATGTCACTCGTGAAGTTCTTGAATCTTTTAAGTAGGAGTTGTTTCCTCGTCCGCCGTACAGTCCCGACCTTGCACCGAGCAACTTCCACCTATTCCCAGCAATGAAGAAGTGGCTGGCTATGCAGCGTTTTGATGACGACGCACAGCTGCAAGAAGAGGTAACGAAGTGGTTGAAGGAGCAGGCGGCCGAATTTTTCGACGAAGGAATTTCCAAGCTCGTACATCGCTACGATAAATGCCTTAATTTTAATGGTGACTATGTCGAAAAGTAGTATTTGAGTGTGGCTTTCATCTGTATATAATAAAATTTGTATCCTATACTTTGTTTACTTTTTATTCCAAAACGTATTCTACTTTCTGGATAGCCCTCGTACTATGCAAAATATCAATCTGCAAGAAAAGAAACCATGGTGAATAATTAAATCTCTGCGAAAAGACAAAATTCAGTACCTGCATCCCTTGCATGGCACTCGCGGGAGGCTTGCCTTTGAGCCCCACGAGAAAGCTACAGTGTTTGCAGACTATCTGGAATGTCAATTTGAAACCAGAGAGGACCCCCAAAACGAGGACTTTACTGACCGTGTGGAAGCGGCGGTGGAATTCCTCTAAGAGGATACACCACCACGTCACGCGGAGATCCATATTCCTATAGTCACTCCTAAAGTGGTGGCTTCCGAAATCAAAAAGCTAAAACCAAATAAATCCCCTGGACATGATGGCGTCAGTGCGATCATGCTCCAGCACTTTTCCAAGAGGGCCATCATCCATTTGACGAGGATATTCAAGCCAGCATTGGTAGCGTAGATGGTAGCGTGTCTGCCTCACGTTCAAGAGGTCCAGAGTTCGAAACTCGGTCAGGGTGACTTACTTGGATAAGGTTCTTTCCGGGGTTTTCCCTTATCCTGAAAGACGAATGTCGAGTAACTCTAAGCTCCATGGACCCCGGATACATTTGAGCATTATTTCAACCATTTCATTCTGCGTCCTATATGACTTAACGTTGGAAGACGTAAAATACAAAAAAGAGGATATTCAATGGTCTTCTGCACAAGCTCAAGGAAGTTAATATCCCTTCTCCATATCTCACGCTGATCAGCAGATTACTCAGGGATCGTATGTTCAGGGTGAGAGTGTAAGGAAAGCTTTCCAGTGTCAGGCCCATAGTCACGGGAGTCCCGGATTGTAGTGTTCTATCACCGCTGCTCTTCGCGGCCTCAGGCCCAAATGACCATGTTGTCAACGGGCCCTAAAACACCAAACACTCACTCACACTCACTCACTCTTCGCGGCCTACATGTCTGACTTTCCCACAGAACCACAGACAGTTACGTGCCAGCATTCAGACGATGTCCTCGTTGTGGCACGTAATAAAAACGTCAAGTTCCGCTTCCCGCCACTGCAACGCCAGCTCCGAGCGATCGGCCGCTGGAGTGAGAAGTGGAGTATGGCAATCATCCAGGAAAGAGCTCAGCTCTTCTACTGGCTAAGGTCCGGCGCTGGCGACCAACGCGATCACTGGGGCTTCGGCAGCGGCAAATCCCATAAGTTACCTCAGCCAAATACCTGGGTGTCCTGCTTGATCGCGGGCTAAACTTCATTCACCACGTCAGGGCCCAGGCCGGAATTGGACATGCTGCACTTCGGCAGTTATTTCCCATCTTTAAAACAAAATTGCCAACACAGCTTAAACTGCGCCTTCATTTGGTGATTATTCCACCCATGATTCTGAGCGGGTGCAAGATCTGGGGATTGGCGGCCCCGACCACCGTCTGCAGACTGTAGTACGTGCATAACCGGGCTTTATGGAGGATCTATGATACTGGGCGCAGATTCCCATCTCATATCCTATATGAATATTCCAAGATGCCATATATAGTAGATATGGTAAGAGAGATCTCGAACCCTCCACAACAAAATTTCTGCCTATCCCATTTAGCTGGTAAGCTCTCTCTGTCGGTACGACCGCAGAGCTCCTCGCAGGAAGGGGAGATATAGACTCCCGAAAGACGCCATGGGCAATTAGCCCATGAATATTTCTTTCCATCTTTCCAAAACCCCTGATCCAGAAATGGGACTGGAATCTATACTCTTCACACAGTTTCCTACCCCCGCTGATCGTGCTGCCTGCATTCTGACCTCCTTAGATCGGGGAAACCAGGTGAAGGCAGCCCTGGGAATACATACCGCAGGCGGCAGCCTGAGCATCTTAAACCCAACAGATCAGAAAAACCTATGCCCAGACACAACGCTTGAGACAGAAAACTATCTTCTATTACCGTCCAGATAACGTCGCACTAAGCCGCTAGGTGCTGTGGTGAAAACGCCCGCACTAAGATTAACCTGAGTGACCTGATTCTTCTGCTGATCTGCTGCTGCTGGAATGCTATAAATTGGTTTGGCCGTATGGTCTGCTCCTTGTCTGCCCTTAGGCAGGACTCACTCGGCTACTTGGATTTAGCCTACCTAGCGACGAGCAGTGCTAGAGCAGCTATGCAGCTAAAGGGACCGCCGGCTTGTTCTTGGCAGCGCCATCCTTACAAACGTACAGCAGGAAGCAGTGGGCAGTGTACCCCCTTCTAGCTTCCCGCTCAGCCACCGGAGTGCGTGCCGGTACAGCAGCCAGCACAGCGGCAAGCAGAGGGCTCTGACTCCCTGATAGCTTGTCGCTCGGCTGCCAGTGTTCGCATCGCTTAAGCAGAGAGCGAGTCAGCCTTGTTTCCTCCTTTCTTACTATCTTCCTTCTTACTTTACTGACAAAGACAGACTACGAGACAGAATGGTCCACAAGACCAAAGCCAAGGGTTTTCAGGTCTCTGGTCCTAAAACCTAGAGTCTTTATGACTCGTTCAGGTGCCTCCCTCCGGGGGCTCCGGTCCGCTGCGGATTGCTGGAGAACAACTGCGAGGAGAGAACTGACCGCAACGATGGGTAACTACCGTCTACCTCTTCAGCACCTGATCCTGTGGCACGAGGCCAAGGGGAAGCCTTGAAAGGTCCACATAAACACCTGCAGTCCCGAGGATTTCGAGGCTCCTAAGCAGGTTCTCCGGGATCTACAGATTCCCTTATACTCCTACTCCTACAGAGCCCCCATATCGAAAGACGGGTCCTGAGAGGTCTTGATTCCGAGTGGCCGCCAGAGCAGTTAAAACATGGAGCATGGAGCATGGATCCATGGAGCATGGATTAAAGCCTCAGCTGTTGCTCAGCTGAGGAAAATAGTACATACAGAGGAAGTCTCTGTACGTGTACCAATGCCTCTCTTCCTTTAAGTGGTCCCTGGAGAAGCAGTTCAGCTCATTGACGCTGTTTGGGTGCTGTTCCACACCGTCGTGAAAGTCAAACGCTTTCACGATCAGGGTGGACCTGTCCAATATCATAGGTGTATGGGCTTCCATCTGGTCCCCATTTCCTCAAGGACTGCGACAGGGCACCCGAGGAGAAGAGGTGTGCTAACTGCCGTCAGGACCACGTCAGCATCTACAAGGCCTGCTACATAGGCCGCAGCCCATTCCACTGGGGAGCAGGTCTCAGCTGAGTGTACCGGCCCGGCCGCAGCCCCAGTCCTGGGAAGCTTCCTCGAGAAGCATACCATAGTCCAAACATTCGAGGAGCTTTTCCCGTGCCCTGATGAGTAAATAGCTCCCCTACTTGTCAGGAGAACATTACGTGCTGCGTTCTGGAACGCTAACGGTGTACGGGATCAGCCACCCGGAGTGTTGGAATTTGTACACGTCTACGGGATTGACATCCTGAGATCTGCAAGACGCACCTGAATGCTGGTATTGACTTCTCGCTGCCAAGTTACGTTACCCACCGTTCCGATCGCAACGGTCGGCGGGGTGACGGTACAGCTATACTCGTGAAAAGTATCATCACGCACACTCCTGTTCCTCTCTTTGCCCTACAACATGTAAAGGCCTGCACCATCCGATTGTCAGTCGGCGGATAGGACACCCTGCTGGTTGCGGCATACGATCCACCTGGAAATCACTTCTTCGAAGCTGATTACACCACCGTATTGAGCTTTCACCCAGTGGTTTGCATTGCAGGAGACCTCAACGCAAAACTCGGGCTCCGGCATAGCCGTACGAGCGACCAGAGGGGACGCGGGCTAAACCAACACATAAGCGCAGACCCAAATCTCGCCGCGCACGGGCCGAGAGGTTCAACTTTCCATCCGGCCCGGGGCAGGCCAGATGTCATTGATATCATGATCAACAGGAACTTTTCATTTCACCTAGACCTCTCGGCCGTGTATGAATTGGACTCCAACCATGACCCTGTCACGGTCGACTCCGACGTTACAATGCCAGCACTGTTAAACACAGACTGGGAACTTGAGGTCAACTGGGATGGAGCCATCCTTAAACTGAGCCAAACCACAGACCCGCGTCCAAGCATCGACGACGTCGAGGCGATGGAAAGGGTGGTGGTCTGTTTCTCCCAGCATATTCGTCAAGCTGTGAGCCCACACACTCACCGCAATGCCACCAACACATCTAACCCACTGACCATTCCCAATGAGATCCGGCAGCTGCTAGAAGCCAAGGCAGCTGTGCGGAAGCTATGGCAGCGTTTCCGCCATCCCAGGATATTGGCCTTTTACCAGCGGTTCAAATCCCTGGCAAGGGCGCTGCTCCGCGCCCATCGTCGGGTGGTCTGGGAGAACACATTCAGAAACGTGGAGCTCCAGTAAAAACACCGCTGGCGGATCATGAAGTCTCTCAAGAGGGACAAAACCCAATACCAGCATCCGTGGCATGGCACTCGCGGGAGACTCGCTTTCGAGCCCCAAGATATAGCCACGGCTTTCGCGGATCATCTAGAAAGTCAATTCGGGCCGAGGGATGACCCCCAGGACGAAGACTTCACTGACCTCATAGAGGCCGCTGTGGAAGACTTCTAAGAGGGGCCACAGTAGCGCCACGAAGCGTCCATCTCACAGTAGTCACCCCCAGAGTGGTGTCTACTGAAATTTGGAAAGTTAAACCTAACAAGTCCCCTGGACAAGCTGGCGTTACCGCTCTTATGCTCCGGCACCTTCCCAAGAGGGCCGTTATCCACTTGACGCAGATCTTCAATGCGTGCCTCCGTCTCCACCATTTTCCGGCTTGCTGGAAGGAGGGAGAGCGGTGTGCATCCAGAAGATCGTTAAGGATCTGGTCTTTCCTTCTAGCTATCGATCCATAAGTCTTCCCCAACCGTCTCAAGGCTGTTTGAATGGTTGCTCCTATTCCGCCTGACCCCTCTTTTCGAGGAAAGGCAGCTCCTACCCGATCACCAGTTAGGTTTTCGTCATCGACACTCCACGAACTTTCAGCTGCTGCGGCTGGCCGAGTAGACGGCCCTGGGATTTCAGGAAAACCTCAAGACAGTCGCGGTACTGCTAGACGTAGAAAAAGCCTTTGCCACCACATGCCACCAAGGCCTACTTTACAAGCTCAGGGAGGCCAATACACCTCATTCCTATCTCGCCCTGATTAGCAGTTTCCTCAGAGACCGCACTTTCAGGGTGAGAGTGGAAGGATGGCTGTCATCAATCAGACCCATAGCCGCAGGAGTCCGGGAAGCCAGTGTTCTATCACAGCTACTCTTTGCGGCCTACATGTCTGATTTACCTCTGGAACCACAGACTGCTAGTGTCAATATGCCAACGAAGTCCTCATAATGGCACCTAACAAGAAACTACGATATCGCCATCCACCGCTGCAGCACCAGCTCCTAGCTGTCAGCCGTTGGAGTGAGAGGTGTAGGATAGCCATTAGACCAGGGAAGATCTTCGCTCTGCTCCTGGCTAAGGTCCCAGCTAGGCGACCGTATTGGTCGCTGAGGTTGAGGCAAAGGCAAATCCCTGGGTTCCCTCTGTCAAATATCTTGGCGTCCTCCTCGATCGCGGCCTCACCTACGCCCCTCACGTTCGGGTCACAGCCGGACAAGGGCATGCAGCACCTAGGCAGTTGTACCCCATGTTTAAATCCACAATGCCTACACACCTTAAACTACGCCTGTATCGGGCGATTAACCCGCCCCTGATTCTGTACGGCTGCGAAGTCTGGGGAACAGCGGCCCCCACCACTATTCACAGGCTTCAATGCCTCCAGAACAGGCCGCTGTGAGTTATCTACGATGCTAGACGTATATTCTCGTCCCATATCCTCCACACCTACTCCGGAATCCAATATATTGTAGACGTGGTGCGTACCATCTACAGTTGAGTTGAGTCTATAGGTTCTACTGCCATTAGTCCTGTACCCGTAGGACCAAGACCCGGCCCTCTTTCAACAAGGGAAAATCCGAGCTGTCCCAAAGGGCGCCCGGCGTTCTTCGTGGGGCTTTCCACAGGGCAAGACCTGGATTACTAACAAGCCCCCCTATCTGGTCCAAGGACACAAGAAGGGATGGAAGTGGATACGCCACTTACGTGCGCCAACACCAAAAGGTGAAGGCTACCGATATGACCTCTGTGGGGCCGCCTGGCGATCCAGCGCGCCTTCTACTAGCTCTGCAGATAAGCACCCGGGAATATTAATAGCTTACCTCAACCCCGTCCGAAGACGTACCCGATCACCCACGGGTATCGGGAACCACTGCCCTCTCGAGACCAACCCAATTCGAACAACTCCCAGAAGGAGGGGCTCGAATGTTTGGCCCGAGGTTCCTCTAGCAACGTCAGAGGTACCACGAGTGCTAATGGTCCACAGCGCCCACACCACGGCAGCTGAAGGGGACAGATCCCCTCCACTACGGGAAGCATACCATCTACAATAAGCTAGGCTCCCACCCCAATAACCTGGTGAATACCCTGGGCCTGTATGACCATAGGGGTCCTCGCCTCACACCAAGTTACCGGCTGCCCAAAGACACTTTGGGCAACTAAACTGAGGAGCGCTACTTTCCCCTGACTTTGTACTCCCAATTTCAGAAATGGGCTTGGTAAAACCCATTACTTAACATGAGTTTCTTTTCCTCTAGCCTGTCAAGCGGACTGTGCTCAGATGTCTATCAGACAGGGGGAGAGCGCAGCCAGCACTTGGGCACACACAACCCCTGGGGCACTTTGTGTTCCACACATGGCTAGATATACCGCTGCCCAAGACAACCGCCTGCGATACAAGACATTTCCTTTATACTGTCCAGATGAAGCCACACTAAGTGGCTAGGGGCTGAGCAGCAAACACCTCACCCAGGTAAACCTGGACGACTCGCATCTTCTGCTGGTCTGCTGGTCCGCACTTAGATATAACAAAGGTCCGGGTTACGGAAAACTGCGGACAATGAACTGACTCACCCTTAACAATTCAATCTTTAATTCAATACTGCATGCTTTATAGGAAACAGATTCTATAACAATGTACTCTTTTAACGCAACACAGGAAAACAAAGCAGCACAATCATTTAGAAGGTTACATTACCATATAAGCAGTTTTTGGCAAATGAGAAAAATATTAATGAAACAAGGTTAAATAGAATCGCGCATGATTATTGACACCTAAAAGTCTAGAACATAAAACACCCTATCTTCTGGCCCTGAAATTTGCAGGATTGTAGCCCACTAAAAGCACAAAGCTTCCCAGAAGGCAACCCGAAGGACCAGAAACAAAATTCATAAAAGCCAAGCAGCAACACGGAAGCACTTATCCCATAACTTAATTACTCCGATACCAGACACGGATTCCCATCTTGATTCTTCGAGGCCAAATTTCCAGGAAAGCTTTGATGACCGCAACGCTCAAAGAAAGCGGCCGCTGAAGTCCGAAGCTATCCCCAGGATAACAGCATCTCGAATCGGGAAGACAAGGAAATATCCGTGCCGGGAAAGGTAAAGAAACATCGGGGCAGAAAAGACGCAAAGTGAAGAAAGGAAAGCCCAAGGCGGTGAGGGAAGGATGAAAGCATCCAGACTGCAGAGATTATGATGATGATGGTGATGATGATGATGATGATGGGGATGATGATGATGATGATGATGTTGATGATGATGAGGTGGAGGATATATGTATAAGGGCGCTCAACTGCAGAGGTTACCGGTGCCCTTTAAAAAATTAGTCATGGCAAAAGCCAGATGTAAATTGCTGTAAAACTATACACAAGTGTAAATAAACTTACAAAAATAAATGTGAATAACAAAAAACAAAAATAAAATTAAAATAAATATAAACGCAAACTACAAAAATGCTCTTCGCTAAATTCTAAAATGTAACCTAGAAAAGAACTTAGAAACCTTCTCCACTACTTTGTTATCATCCGCTAGCATTTCTGCAAAGATGCCCGGCAGCTGCAGAGACGTCCCACGGTGTGCTAGGCAAAAACACTCGAGCAGCACGTGTCGGACAGAAAACGCTTCGTTACAAAACAGACACAGTGCAGCAGGCTCCTTTCTAAATAAAAAACTATGAGTAAAAGGCAGTTCCCAATTTGTAACCGAGCCAAACTCATCTCCTCACGACGAGATGAACAAGAGGAGGTTACCAAGGGAATCGGAAGTTCTTTCACAGATCTAAGTTTATTGCTGCGGAGAGCGGACCACTGTTCCTGCCAGAAAGATTGTACAGCTCTCCGCATTTAAGTCAAAAATCTTCATTGTCACAGATGTTACTCGAATCCTGGGCTTCATGGTAGCCGTCTTTGCTGGTGAATCCACCATTTCATTCCCCCGCAAGCCTACGTGACCAGGGATCCATGCACACACCACGCTAACGCCGGAACCATGTAAAATATGGAGGGCATCCTGGATACGCTGCAAAATATGGTAGTAGTTCTACAGCTGCCATAGGCTTTGAAGTGCACTGAAGGAATCACTCAGGATTAGGCAGTTCCCCAACTTTCGTCGACGTACGTGTAAAATGGCGCGGTATATTGCATAAAATTCTCCAATAAAAATGGAAGTGCTAGTACGGAATCCGATTGTATACGGTTCGGTTTCACACACGTAAACACAATCAACACCATTTGAGCTCTTGGAGCCATCATTATAATTTATAAAATGGTCCTCATATGGCGATAAAAATTCTAAAAAACATTTGCGGACACTAGACATAGACATGTTAGACTTTTCATATTTAGTCATACCAAGAGCTACGTAGAACGCTCTGCACAATCAAGGAGGGTATGTCCTCTCCCCCTTAGGATACATCTTGGACATTTCAGTATCAAACTGTCTAAAGAGCTCCCGGAATCAAAACCCAGATGGCTTTGGCTTAAGAGAAGTTTTCCTATAACGCGCGTCCATTAAGGTGTTGAAGAACGCCGTAAACGTTGGATGTGTGGGCATGCAATTAACTCCACAGCCATAATTTGCTAATAACATGTTGCGCCTGTACTGCAGAGAAGGTTCTGCAGATTCAGCATACAGGCCTATAACACGGCTCGTTGGAAATGCCCCAAATGCTATACGTATGCCACAATTATGGACTTTGTCTAACCTCTTCAGCACAGATGGTCGTGCTAAGCCATAATCGATACTACCATAATTTAATTTGGAACGGATGAATACGCGATAAAGTCGCAATAACATTGTACGATCCACTCCGCACGATTTTCCACTTAGTACCCGCAAGATATTTAAAGATCGGTCACATCGAGCCTTCATTTGTGCTATATGCTACGACCAACTAAGTTTTCTATCAAATATCATTCCAAGGAACCTCGTCTCATCTGCAGAAGGTAGTAGTTGTGCGCCTAAACGGAGCCTTGGAGGTAATCGACTTCGAAGGCACCAGAGGTTAACACAAATTGTTTTCTCAGTGGAGAATCGGAAGCCGTTTTCTAACTCCAATTCTTAAGGTTGTCTAAGGTGGTCTGAAGAACGGTGTGCGCTGAGATGTACAGTAGACGGCAAAGTCGTCTACAAATAGGCATGATGAGACCCCCGGAGTTATACACTTCGAGATAGAATTAATCGCAATAGCAAGCAACGTAACCCTTAGTACCGATCCCTGTGGTACACCGTTCTCTTGAACAAAAGGATTCGAAAAAACCGAGCCAACCCTTACTCGGAAACAGCAGTTTTTCAAGAATTCCTGAAGGAAGAGCGGTAGACGTCCACGTATATTCCAGGTATGCAGAGGGTGAGGCAACCCTTCCCGCCAACACGTATCATAAGCCTTTTCAAGGTCATAAATTTTCCAAAGGTTTGACAGTTCTTAAGGAATCCGGTCATAATCTGTGTCAACATTGACACAAGGTGATCTATTGTTGAACGGCGTCGTTGAAAACCACACTGTATGTTACTCATTAGATTGTGCGTTTCCAGTCACCATACCAACCGTCCATTTATCATGCGTTTCATCACCTTGCACACGCAACTGGTGAGGGAAATGGGACGGTAGCTAGAAGGAAGGTGATGGTCCTTCCCAGCTTTCAAGATAGGTATAATGGTGGCTTATCGCCACTTGTCAGGAAACGTGACATGAACCCAAACGTGGTTATAGACCTCGAGCAGGAATTCCTTACCTTCAGGTGAGAGATGTAACACTTGAATGTGGATTCCGTCCGGTACTGGTGCTGACAGTCGCGAAGATGAAAGAGCGTGTTCTAACTCTGCCAAGGAGAAGAGGCGGTTATAATCTATAAGGTTTCTGGAACTAAACACGAAACGTCGGAATTCTAGCTGATTGTTAATTAAGATGAACTCAGGAGCATAATTATTTGAGCTGGAAACTTGAGCGAAAGCGCAGCCGAAGGTATTAGCCACGTCATACAGATCGACAACTCCTGCAGTTGTTTTCAGACATGCGATTGGCAAATAGGTCGATTTTCCGGCCACGCGCCTTAACTTATCCCATACAACAGAGGAAGGTGTGCATCTGTTGCAAAATGATAAAAAATTGTTCTATTGAGTCCTTTTGCTATCCTTTATGATTTACCTAGACTTTGCACAGCTTTCTTGTACTCAATTAGTGTACTTAGGACAGATTGTCGTTGGAATACCCTTAGAGCACGTCTACGAGCACGAATGGCTATCCGGCAGTATTTCGTCCATTATGGGACAGGAAATCCACTGGGATGGGTGATCGAACGTGGAATAGACTCTTCTGGGGCGGAAGAATTCTCTCCGTGAACTGATCAACCAAATCATTCACAGAATCGTGCTCGTTGTAGTTAATCATATCACAGAGAAAATTCCAAGTATGCATTGGCACCACCATGCGCAGCGTCAGCACGCGTTTGAAGGAACATGAAGGACACAGCAGATTGGGACAGACGGAAAAATCAGCAGTGGCAGAGCATTCGTTATTGTTTGGCCATTACGTAAGTTACAAGGACACTGCGGTTTTGTCAAGAACTACTCACTACCATGCCCGACTGACAAGGGAAGCGATCGAAATTTTCAAGCACAAGAATTGCTTCAATCGAAAAGAAGAGCGACAGCAGATGAGCAAGGCATGTATCCCGGCTCTGGAGAGAGCCAGAGTGAAACCGCAGCAAGGCGAAACGCTCCAATTTATTCTTAAAGCACAGACAGCCCACGGACCGACAACAGCCAAAAGGCGATCACGCTCCACCCACCACCAGGCCACGCCCTCCAGCCACGCTCGGCTATAAATTTGACGCTTCAGGACTCGGTGCTCCAGTCTTGTGTTGGACTCCGGGTCTACTGATTTAGAACCCTGAAGATGCCGAACGCAGTTTTCAGCGAAACGTCGGAAGGAAATGAAAATGGACCACGGCCTACAAGCCCGGAAAACATAGTTAGTGGAGTTAACGACGCCGGCCGTGAAAGCCTCAGTATCTATGGTCCACCACGTTCTCCACATACTCCGTTGCTGGCTGTTTCGCTTCCGGAGGACTCCCATAAGCCAGGTCACAGGGGAGGCGTAACTCTCGGCTGAAACGTAAGCTTGCTGGCGTCATCCAAATGGTGTCGTATGTTGACGAGCGGTAGGTCAGCAAGAACAGTGGCACCTACAAGTACCAGTCTCGCTGATAGCTATCCACAGCCTTCCTCAGGTGTTCCTCTAGGGTCTTGATGTACCTCTGGACCAGGTCGTCCGACTGTGGATGTAGAGGTGTTGTGCGGGTCCTGTTCACCCCAAGCCTTTCCAGTGCCTCCTTCATCCGGATAGACTCAAAATTGGTGCCTTGGTCACTGTGGAGCTCTAACGGGACCCCACAACAACAGAACAGTTGCTCCACAAGACAGACTGTAATCGTCTTCGCCTGCTGATTCAGAATGGCATACACCTCCGGCCACTTGGTGAAGTAGTCCATGGCCAATATCAGGGACTTGTTGCCTCGTTCGGACACTGGGAATGGTCCAGTTATATTGGCAGTGATGCCTTCGGAAGGAACTCCAACGTTATACTGCTGCTTGTGACTCCGGCACCTAGCTTAGGGGCCGCGACAGGCCGCCCACACGTGACACTGGCGGCACAGTCTCACAGTATCTTCTTGGAGCCTCAGCCAGTAGCAGCGCTACCGTTCGTTTAGCTCCAGATGTCATCCTGGTGTACCGGCTTGCACTTTCTCCAAGATTTCAGGTCCCTCACTCCGTGGAAGTACATACTGCTCTCTCTGGGCATTACCATCGGGTGATTCCCATGCCCAAAAGGGCACGCCCTCTTTGATCTTCAGCGAGTCCCATTGGACCCAGTACGACTTGTCGCAGCGCTTCTGGGTACGATGTCCTCCCAGGTCCGTCTTGTCCCTTCCTCCACTTCCCTCAAGAGTGGCTCCAAGTCTGCGTCTGCCAGCTGCTCCCTCCTCAGGTCTGCGCTATCCCAACCATCCACAGACACTGCTGTGACCACCCTGACAGCTGCGGCACTCCTTCTGTTCCACTCTTGTGCACTGGCCACACTCTACCGGGCAGGCTTCTCGGGACATGGCGTCTGCGTTTGGGTGGCTCGTCCCTCTTCGATGTTCGGAGGTGTTGTCGTGTTCCTGTTGCTTCTGGAACCAACGGGCTGTCTGGCCTTCCAGGTTCCTAAAACTAAGTAGCCAGGTTAGGGTGGAGTAGTCAGTCCTCAGGTGGAATGGCTGACCGTACAGGTAATTTCGGAAGTTCTCCACGATCTTCACTTCTGCCAGCAGCTCTCGCCGGGTAACGCGGTAGTTCTTCTGTGCCTTGGATAGCGTCTTGTTGTAGTAGGCTATCACTCGCTCGTAGCCACCCTGAACTTGGGATAGGAAGCCCCCAATGCAGTGGTCACTGCCATTGGTATCCGCAATGAAGGTTGGTTGTGAGAATTCCAAAATAGGAGCACTGCAAAGTGTCTTCTTCAGCTGCTGGAAAGCGCCTTCGTCGTCCTCCGTCCTCGCATAAGGCTGGTGTTTTTCTCTCAGGCGGTTGAGGGGCTTGGCGATGTTGGAGAAACCCTATATGAAGCGGCGCTAATAATTGTCCAGCCCCAGGAAACTGCGCAATTCTCGCTTATCATTTGTTCGAGGCCAATCTGTCACGGCATGTGCCTTCTCCGGGTTTGTGGCCACTCCACTTGGTGAGACTGTGTAGCCTGGTTGTCGAGATGGTCTTCGAATGTCCTGCTAACGACGATGATGTCCAGATATAGCAGGCAACAATAATAAGTCAGTCCTCTCATTACTGACTCCATGAGTCATTGAAGGGTAGCTGGTGCATTGTAGAGGCCAAATAGCATAGCTATGAGCTGTCAGAGCCCTTGGCCTGCTGTGAGTGCAGTCTTATCTTTGTCTGTCGGGTCTATAGCTACCTGCCTGTAACAAACTTCTGGTCTAGGGTCGAGAACCACTGCGCACAAGCAAGCGTCTCCAGGGTGTTTTCAATCCGGGATAAGGGGAAGCAATCCTTCCTGGTCACAGCGTTTAGCTTCCTCTAGTCCACGCAGAAGCGTAGCTCGCAGTTCTTCTTCGTCACAAGAGCTACAGAGGAGCACAAAGAGCTGTCAGACCCTTCAATTACTCTACTGTATGTCATGTTCTCCAGCACGATCCGTACCGCCGCTTGCTTTGCATGCCAAAAGCGTCTGGGTGGTTCCTGAATAAGTCTGGTGTCTCCGGTGTCGATGCGGTGAAGTACTCGGCCGTGCAGCCGTAGTCGCTATTATGTAGTTTGAAGACATGCTGATATCATCCCAAAAGTTGCTGAACCTTCTCGAGCTGTTCTGTGGTCAGGTGGTCGGCCACCCTCTCCAGTAAGTCTTCCAGCGGGGCCCCAGGTGTTGCGTCGGCTCCGGCTCCTGGATGTGAGCCAAGGAATTTATCCTGACAACCTGCTCACACGTCCCCAATTCCGTCCCGGCCTGGATGTCGATATCGTTGTCCGTTGGGTTGAGCAGCCTCACCTGTATCTCCTCTCTGCACGGAAACAATGTCCTGGCTACACAGAGTCCGTGCACAGGCGTCTTCCGGTCAAACATCATGTTCTTCGTTCGCTGGCCTATCAGTCCCGCCGTCACCACCACTACCTCGCTTCACGCGGAGACAAACACGTCTTCCCACAGGATGATCCTGATGATTTCAAGGCGTTCTTCGTGGTGCCGGAGGATCACCTCTTCGCCACTGGGGCTCAGGACCCTGCCTACGTAGACAGTCGCCTCGTGGCTCCTGAGGGAATCCAATTCCCGTATGTCCTTCTTAGCCACCTTCGCGACGAACACCCACTGACGCACGGTACTGCACCCCAAGTTCAACTGCAGCCGGCCCTCCCTCTCCACGGGCAAGGAGTCGCCCGACGCCGTCACTAGCTGGTATGATCGGCTCGGTTATTTTTCGACGGCAAGGCCCTGGCTACGTCAAGTCTGATGGTGGTCACGGCTTCCCTCTCACCCAACCGTCCGTGATGAGGCTGTCAGCCGTATGCTATTTGAAGGCGCGCAGTGTTCAATTGCCAGGGCGAACTCCTGTAGCGTTTCCCCTGGCTGTTGCGTCCTTGACTTCACTTGGCTACGCTAGGCTGCGGCTAAGCGGTGGTTTCCAAACTGGTTTTCTAGGGCCTCCCAGATATCCTTGAGTGGCACCGCTATCTGGATCACGTTCAGGACCTCTCCAGTCCGTCCCTGGAGACTGGCTATTAGCTCTGCGGCCTCTTCCTCTGGCGACCACTTGTTGTACTTGGCCTCTCTGTCGAATTGGTGGCGGAAGACTTCGATAGCTGACGTACCGTCGTACTTAGGTGGTTTGACGTGCTCAGATGTTCTGTCGTGTCCCGGCTTGTCGGACTTAAAATCCTTCAACTTTCTGCTGACGACATGGCGTTCAGGGACGTGGTGTTGCTGTCAGCCTTCCCCTCAACGTTAACGTTGAGGTCGTTAACGCGGTTCGCCAGGTGTTCGACGCACTCGTACACTTGACCGATCCGCTTGATCAGCTCTGTGAGGTTATTCCTCACGCTGACCAACTGCTCCTCAAATTTGGCGGCGAGAGCCTGGTTTGCAGCCTTCATTTCTGTGGCCAGGCAGTCGTTCCCCGCTTTCATTTCCATGGTTAACGTCGCAGCAGGGATGCTATTTTCTGTCTTCAGTTCTTTTAGCTCTGTAGCCAGGTTGTTATTTGCGGCTTCCGTCTACGCAGCGGAGGTGTCATTGGCTGTCTTCATTTCTGTTAGTTCCGCGGCCAGATTTTAATTTGCCGCTTCCGTCTTCACAGCGACTGTCATTCGCTGTTCTCATTTCTTTCAGCTCTTCTAAAATCTTGGCCACAGCAGCTTCCATCGTCGTATCCAATTCTGACACCAAATGTGACTTTGTGGGTTCATAGAATTAAAAGTCTTGTTTTCAGAAATCTGAAATGCTCTTTATTACAAGTAAAAACACACTTTGTACAACTCTGACATCTGCAGAATGACGTAACATACACAAGCGCAATCCCCAAGATCTTTCGTTGCTTCACTACAAGTAAACAAATAAAAAATTTCACTTGCAGCACACTTCACAAATGTCCACACAGCTGCACTCTCAATGAACAACTGCGGACAGTTCAAATGACCACACTACTCACACACTGCACAACTGCAACTGTCCGGCAGCTCGACTCTTCACCGGCTTTTATATCCAGCCATTGTTCTAGAAACGCGCCGACTTTTCACGGTCTTTCACGGTACACATTTATCCGGGTAACATTTTGAGTCAAACTTAAAATGATAGTAACAATATTTACAATCTAGATTATATTATCTTTCTGAACGGCTTCAACTTTTACTTCGCTTGGAGCTTCGATGTGTTCTTCATGGATGATCTCCTATTGAAATACCGGCAATCTGTTCTTCTAAGGTGGCAATCTTCGCTACTAGGTCGTCCACAGAGCTACTAGGTCGTCCACAGATGCAACATTCTTACCAAAGCACCGACAAAGGGAATTTGTAGTACTATAAAGTTTGGCTACGCTGATTCATTTCTGGTATTTTTTCGGCCTTAACTGTAACTTTTTCCAAATCCTCATTGCTAACTAATAACACGTTCTTGATTGAATCTGGGAGTTTTTCTAAACACAGCCTCCTTAAAATTTTGTTTGAAATATCTGTGTCGGCCAAGGATTGCATTCTATGCAGCAGCTAGCTTGGGTTTATGTCCCCTAAGGTAATGCCTGTCTCTTTATTCTCTTGTCTTTACTTTCCTTAAAAATTAAGAAGTCTTTTCTTTGCCGCTAAATATTTATTTGTCATTACTTTTAATAATGTTCCAAATATTTCCCACATATTTTAGCTCTAAGACACCAAGTCATTGAATTTAGTCTATTCGGATGTTATTTTATTAATTGAGAATTGTGCCTTGATCTTATAAAACCAGGGACGTATTTAGGGGGGGTGGTTCAGGGGGTCCGGAACCCCCCCCCCCAATGAACTGTCGTTTAAATTTTGTAATAAATAGTTTAAATAAAGCTCACTTTAAAATAAATCAAAAAAGTTTATTCAAGCTTCTCATCTTAACATCTCTATTCACTGTCAGGTAGACATGATGTTATAAAGGGTGAAGGGTGCGTGCGGAACAACAGTAAATGTAAAGGTTTCCGCCCCTAATCGAGAACTGTTTCTTTTCAACTTTCTGACATTTCCTATATCTAAGGCAAGTACGGTGGTAGAAGTACAGTGCGCTGAAAAATAAACAGCATGAATATAGTACTGTTATTGAATTTATAACAGAATACAGTTAGTGAATGAGTGATTTGGGGTTTAAGGACCGTCGACAACGAGGACCTTTGGATCCCATGAATACAGTATGCAACACTAGATACTGCACCTAACGAACATGCGATGTAGGTGAGATACGCCTTAATAAAAATATCTAATTTCAGTAACGCAATACTCTCCACTGCTTACAGATAGTCTGGTTTATTAATGCATGTGAATTAACAGTCCTCATTAACATCGAGGGCTGCGAGGTTTAAAGAAAATATGGTTGGATTATTTATTTTTATGCTCAAGATTACGCAAAAGTTAAGCTAGTAAAATACAATTACGTATTTTTTACAATTACGTCTTTTGGTATTTTGTCGTACACTATTTCACTATCTTCGATAGCAGCGCGTTTTGCAAGCTTATCTGCTAGTTCATTTCCTTCTATTCCGCAGTGGCCTTTAACCCAGCCAAAGTGGATGATCCAATTTAAATGGTTTAGTGCAAGAAGTTTGTCTTTGATAGATTCTATTAGTCGATTCCTTTTCCAGTTGTTTCTCAGTAGATCTATAGTAATTCTGCTGTCAGTGTATATTGCAACGGTTCCGTTTCTATCTATTGAACTGGCATAATATAGTTCTTCTAATTTCTCTAGTACTTTTAAAATAGCAAGTTGTTCGGCTTGATTGTTGGTGCAGTGGCCATGCAATTTGAATTTTAACTGGTGTGTCATAATTCCGTTTTCAAATATAATTCCTGCTGCGCCAACTTTCCCCCCATTTTACTTCCATCTGTGTACGCTTCCATTCTATATATGTTATCTTTGTTCACCTCCTGAATCGTTGCCACTTCGGCAGGATGTCGCTAGTGTTTTACTTCTAATGGTATGTCGAAGTCTGCTATGTGTCTTTTTGTTGCCAGATATATTTGGAGTTTTTCCTCTATAGTTATTTCTATAGGGCATACTCCAGCTAGTACGCACGATGCATCATACGAGAGAGTTCTATATGCTTTCGTCATTTTTATGTTGATTAATCTTTGAATTCTTCTATATTTTGCAATATTTTTATTCTTCCGTATCGCATCTATCCATATAGGAGCTCCGTATGTCAAGACAGGGACTATAGCACCTTCATAGATTGTCCTAAGTGCTTTGTGACCTAGCCCCCATTGTAGCTTTGCTGTTCTTGCTAGCATATGAACCTACGAGATTGTTTTGTCTGCAGTATATTCAATGTGCGCGTTGAAGTTAAATTTGCTATCTAAATATATTCCGAGGTATTTTATTTCTTCGGTTTGGTTAAGTTTATGATGATTCAAAAATATGTTGACATCCCTATCTACATTTCTTCTTCTTGTGATAAATAGAACCTTGGATTTCTTTTGGTTAAATTGAATTTTGTTATCATCAGCCCATTTTTGGATTTTTCTAAGATCGTAATTTGCAACGCTCTCTGCTTCTGATTTGTATGCCCCTCTTGTCATTACTACCAGGTCGTCTGCGAAGGCGATCACTCTTGTCCGGTGATCATATTCTAAATTCAGCATCGAATTGTACATTATGTTCCAGAAGCCTGGACCACAGCATGATCATTGTGGGCAGCCTTTCTGTACTTCTCTTTCTGCTGTATAGTTGTTCACTGAAAATACTGCTCTTCTGTTGCTGAAGTAATTCACTGCTAAATTATATAAATTCTTAGGGCATCTAAGCTGTCTTAGATTCTTGAGTATGCTAGGCCACCAAGCTGCATCAAAGGCACCTTTGACATCAAGACTAGTGACAACTATGCATTGTTTTGACTTCAAGCATTTATCGATGAAAGATTTAACTTCCATTGCAGCGTCAACTGCTCCCCTTTGGGGGGTAAATCCAAACTGGTTGTTGTGTAACAAATTATTGCTGTACATATGGTGTAGTATTCTGTCAATCATCAGTTTTTCTAGTAGTTTACCTACGATATTTAATAGGCTTATTGGTCTGTATTTTGATGCGTCTTGGCAGTCTTCTTTTCCGGGCTTAATTATTGGAATGACAATAGACTGCTTCCAATCTTTTGGAAAGCATCCCTTCTTTAAACACGCGTTGTATACTTGCGGAAGAATAGAGGGATTTGTTGAAAAGCTCTTGTCATTATGTCGCTAGATAGGCAGTCCTTCCCAGGAGATTTCTTTGGATTGAATTTTTGCATATTAATGATGATTTCTGCAGTTGTGAAAGGTTTATCATCATTAGTATTGATGGGTTCTTCAATTTCTTTCCTAATTTGTTTGTGCAATTCGTTGTCACTATCTTGATTGTCTTCGGGTACAAAGTGCTCTAACATATGCTTGATTGTATTTTCAGTATCTGTGGTAAATGTTCCATCGTCTTTTTGTAATGTAGTCAATCTCACACCAGTTCGGAGTTTGCCGGAAGCTATTTTATATACTAAACCCCAAGGATTGGCATCGTCACTTATTGTGCAAAACGCTTTCCATGATTTCAGTTTTGCATATCCCATTTTCCTTTCGTATTCCCTTTTCCCATCCAGATATTTTTCTTTCCTCTCCTGTCGTAGATTTTCGCCGGTGACAGTTCTTTGGTATCTCCTCCGCAGTGCATTTGCCCTTTTTCTTAATATAGTAAGTTCGTCTGTCCACCAAGATACCGTTTTCCTTTTTATCGCCTGTTTAGCACCTGTTGAAACTTTGAAGGTTGCATTACTAGCTGTTATGATACATGAAAAGGCGAGGTTTGCCATTTCCTCTGCTTCAGTTTTACTTGCCACTGTGCTGCTTAGTTCCTGATCTAATTTCTGCAAGTTCTCTTCATTATAGTGACAATTGAATTTAGATATCACCGTGGAAAGGAAAATATTGTCGAATTTCACGAAATCTTCATTCCTTACTATATACCTTGCTCTCGTGTGATCGATTCCAATTGTAGATGTGTTTTCAATCTGCTTTGTGAGTTTGAAAGTTAAAACCTTGTGGTCAGAGCAGCTTTCTACGGAGCCACAGGTCCACTCACTGACATGCCTTAACAACTTGTTGTTAACAATAGTTAGGTCGACATAACTGCTGCCTCTTCTAGTTTCAAATGTAGGCTCCGACCTAGTATTCACTATGTTTAAGTTGGACACTGTTAGAAAATCTTCCATTGCTGTCCCCCTGTGATTTGTTGTGACGTCATACCACGTTTTACTTCTGGCATTACTGTCGGCTGCTATAAGTAAACCACTCCCCTTTGTATAGTTTGTAATTCGTTCTATTGTCCTCAAATTTACCTCGATATCTTGTGTGGAATCGAAATATAAACAAGCTGCGTAAAACTTCATTCTTTTGTACGTTATTTCTGCGACGACAGTGTCTTCGTCAGAGAGCTGTGTAATAAGAATGGCATCTATGTCTTTGTTATTTATAAGCAGTGCTGACCTTTTCCTTCCCTTTCCACTCTCATAGATTCTTAGATATTTAGGCACTCCCGCTACATTACTGTGTATGGTGTAAGGTTCTTGTATAAAGGCGAGGTCAATGCTACTGTTGTTCATATTATATATAATATTATTCATTGCTGCTCTTTTGTGTTGCAAATTAACCTGTACACATCGTAGATAATTCTTTC